>PJEM01013694.1:0-39471 GCA_004023845.1 Helogale parvula
GAGTATCATGTCGTCTGCAAAAAGGGAAAGTTTGACTTCTTCTTTGCCAATTCTGATGCCTTTTATTTCCTTTTGTTGTCTGATTGCTGATGCTAGAACTTCCAACACTATGTTAAACAACAATGGTGAGAGTGGACATCCCTGTCGTGTCCCTGATTTCAGGGGGAAAGCTCTTAGTTTTTCCCCATTCAGCAAACATTTTGATGAACAGATAGTCTGAATTTCTAAATACAATAATAATGCTAGTTTGGTCTCCTTTATCTAAGTACTTCACAGCACTAGATAAACATTAAATTAGAGCTTTGCTCAGCATGGCTGCTTGGTGAATATTAAATAATAATAAAAATAATCAAAACACCACTGTGAAGTCAAAGAATATTTCTTTTTGCTAGATATTGTCCCCTATGCTTACAACTTTAGTAAAATTTAAACGGTATACACTATGTATACCAACTGTTCTAAAAATTAAGAAATGTGGCCGTTTTGTCATCTTAATCAAAATTTGCGTTCCCTTTTCCTTGAGAAACTTTACATGCTGTTATACAACTAATCCTTTCACTACCTAGCCAAATAATTAATACCTTTACAAGCACATCATAAAATTTAGAATAGTAAATAACTCATTATGCACTTAATTTCAATACTGTCTACAGACTTAATGAGGTCTTCAGTGTAATAAGAAAGCTGATGTTTATTTTTATCACATATAACTTCAGAACAAAACACATTTTACCAATCTATGACCCAACTTGATGTTTCATAAAAATCTCTAAGAGAGAAATGGGTTGCCATTAACTAGTGTTAAGGTGGTTAAAATAAATACTGTGTAATAGAGTGCTAAATTAGAAATGTTGACTGATGTGCCAAAACACAAAAGATGCCGCATTCTGAATAGGTACAAGACTATATGTAGAACTTACAAAAGTAGTACAAAGCCTCTAATCCACATGAGGTTGTGGGAGTTGAGAGGACATAGTGAAAGGCGTTTTAGTGGAGAGATACAGGTAGGAAGAAAGTCCCTTTCCTGCAAGGGAAGGGGTTTGGTATTCCTCAAGACATGAAGGGCCTTTCCCAGGCCACTGAAGAACATGAGCTCTGAGTTCTGCTGTTAGTGGGCACATTGGCCTGGTATCTGACTGCTGCCTACGAATCTCTATGGTAAAGACAACCAGGGAAGTGCTTGCCAAAGAGTGAGATGAGTCATTACCACATTGGGATCAGTTTGTTCCCAGTGTTTGTTTGTTGGGGGCTGCCGAGTTTTGGCTGCCTCAGGCAAGGATATATCACTCTCCAGGGAGCAACCAAAAAACAAGATTTACATCTGGAGGCTAGGAGAGTGCATTTCCTGGTCCAAGATTCAGAGACAGTCATACTGAGCCAGACGAAAAAAGCCAAAATGAACAAAAGATCAAACCGCATTCGGGTTTATGCAGCGCTAATCTTCCCCTGCCCATTATTGCGGACAAAAGTCTGGGCGCTTCTTTTGATGCTGTGTTGGGAGTTTCAGTTTTGGTTTCCCCTTTTTCTAATAATCATTTGACTCTGTAACCTGGCAACCAACCTGGGCCAGTTTCCCGCCCCTAATCATATAAAGGTTTGATTCCTTTTTCAATAAACGGGCTTGATCAGAAATTGCTTGTCTTGCCTCACTCTCTGTGCGTTCCCTTCCTGCCCTATTTCTCTCTCCCTCCCTCAGGAAAGAACCCTCAAGGATTTACCGCCCTGCCGGCCTGGGGCGGGACCCGACATTTGTTGAGTAGAAATGCATGCCTGTTTTTGAAGGAGCAGGTGAGAGGAGAGAGCAAAGGGGGAGGAGCTAAGAGGGAGAACCAGCTAAGTTTCATGTGAAATTCTATCAGATGAGTCCTCCTAGATGTCAACAGTTCTTGGTACAGAAGGAATTGCAAGTGGGCCATAAGAATCCTGGGTTGGAAAAGAGTAACTTTCCACTAGTCAAGTCAAGTTTGTTGTGAGAGACCCACCATAGATCAGGGTCCTTGAAGAGACCTCTGATTTTCAGTCAGCTTCAATAGCGGTCCAGCCCAGAGAGCAGGAAACTAGTCAGTGTCACTGGTGAGGAAGAACTTTTCAGCTTTCCTAACTTGTCTTCCACCTCTTACCTCCTAACTAGATCTCCAACATTAGAAGGGTCAGAAATCTCTGTTTGCAAGGCAGATGATGAAGAGCTGTGAAATAGAATCCCCAGCCTTGACGCCTCCACCTTCCCAGCCCCAGGTCCTTCCCTTGAGCATGGACATTTGTGGAATGTGTAAGCAATAACAATTTTGGATAAATACGAAATCTAAAGTTATGTGGAGCTGGTCATTCTAATTACAAAATTTAATTTGTATTTTACCACTAAAAGTGAGTGTTTTAGTAACTAACAGAGAGTGGAAATGTCACAGATTAGACTGTCTGAGCCAGGGACAGGGAATGGTTTTTTTGCCACAACCAATTTGACGTGACAGCAGGAGGAAAAGAAATAGATGGTATCTGAATAAATTCAGTGAGTCCCACCTGTTCAACATACCAGTTACAGTTGTTAGATTTTAATGAAAAATAGGTTACTGATAATTTCAAAGCTTCCTGAAACTCAAGATCTCTAGCTTTTAAATTATGGACTAAGAGATGAGAAAACCAACATTTTTAAGCCTTTAAATCCTAGTAGTAAATCATCCTCTAGATGAAGACAAATATAATTTTATGGCAAAGAGTTGCATGGGTAGATTTTTTTGAATTTGTAAATTACAAATCAAGCAAAACATGGAAGAATCAATAAATTTCCTTCTCTGGGCAGTGACTTAAAACTCTCCTATTAGGATACCGTAAAGCCTTCTCACTTCATTTAAAAAGTAGAGGGAACATATTTGAATCGCACAACAACAGAATAGCCTCCAGAGGCAAGAGACTGAATTCTATTTACTAAGGGACAACTTGTATATGTAGAATTGCACCAATTCCTGTCCTGAAAATAGCTTAACTTTGAGTCACTTGCTCTTTAAATGGAAATTGAAAGCTATTTGACTTCAAAATAATCTCACTTAAGAAGGAAAGCTAGCTTTCTTCATTAGAAACAATGAAAAAATAATTTGAAAATAACATTCTCTTCTCCCTGATAAAATGAAAGTCCCTTTCCATAAAGACAGGCAATGGATTGAGTCCATGCAAGAGATATGACCATTGGTGGGGTAGCATCAGATACGTTTTGGCAACACAGCTGATTTATACCAGATAAATCTTATGGTGAGGTTCTTTAGATGACTAAGTCAGTTTACACCACAGGTTAATTTGTCCTTTCTAAGCGTTTATTGTTTGACAAACATGACAACAAATCAATTTGTTTAACTACTATTTTCTCCATTTCCAAGTTTATAGGAAATAATCTGGAAATAGTTATCACTGTGTGTATATATATACACACACACACACATGCGTATCATTATTTTTATCATTATAGCTGATTCCTCCCTCTGTGTGCACCTATCAAATGCTAACTACTTTACTAGATGACACTGATATAGTTGTTTATGTGAAATGTACTAAACGAGGGTAATATAATTGGTAACATTGGCTTTCACTTACCCGCAAAGCAACTACAAAATGAAATGAAACAAACATTAGTCTCAGGAATTCTGCCATGAAATTTGATTATTTGATTCTGTGTTAGTGACAGATACTGTATACTCTAATGACACATTACAAGTAAATAGCAACATTCAAAGACTGCTTTCTCTTCTTCAACTATTTTTAACATTCTATTTTGAAGAAGCTTTCCCAGAAAAAAAAATAGTGCAGGAAAACATGAATTTGTTGCTTCCCGATTTCATTTTAAGTCTTTTTTTTTTTTTTTTCTGATTAAAGTTCCGGTGTAATATATGCCAAAGAATAGTATGGATAAAGAATAAGATATAGACAAAGGTACAAGTGATATTGTTCATCTCTCTCACACACATCAAATATCAAATTTGTTAGGCCAAGGACACAGACCTTAGTAGAACCAACATTAATAGAATTGGAGACAAAGAGCATTTTGGTGTGACTTTTCTTCCCTTACTTGGGTATCTTAGTGTCTACCATGGTTTCTTAGTTCCCTTGCATGGCAAGCAGTTACTGATGATACTCTCCATGCAGATATTGTCCACCTAGAATTAAGAAAATGGCTGAACACTTGTTGAATAACTGCTGTTTATATATTAACAGCAAAACCACAGCCTGAAATAAAGTCAGTATTCAGGTATCCTTGAACAAGAATCTCAAGTTATGTATTTTATGTACATATATATCGTATCTCCCCTAATATAATTTGAGTATGTCTTTATTTATTGAGCCTGCTGGTAGACTATACAGGTGTAATATAAGCATATATTAATTTTACCCTGTTTCTTTTTCAGGCTTCTATAACAAATATACCATAGAGAGGGAGGTTAAACAATAAACACTTATAGCTCACAAACATTGTATTTGTAAAAGCTAGGACTCTCATAATCAAGGTACTGGCAGCCCTGGTGTCGGTGAGAACTTGCTTCCTGGTTTGCAATGTTGCTTTTCTCCTTGCATGGTCACAGGGTATAGAGCAGAGATAGTGGAAGCAAATTTTTTGGGATGTCTTCTTATAAAAAGCACTAAATTATGAAGGCTCAACCTTCTTGACTTAATCAGTCTCCAAGGGCCTCACCTCCAAATACCAACATTAGGGATTAGGCTTCAACATAGGAATTGGGAGGAGGGGACACAAACATTCAGTCCATAGGGTATCCTCAAGACATTCGTAGCCTAACTGAATAAAGTTTAGGGAAGGATAGAGAAGTTCACTGTGGCTTAAACACTCAGGTAAGTCATCAATGAGCAGGATATATTTTAACAGGACTTTAAAAAAGAAGTAATTGTTTTGGTTGGGAAAGTGGGGATGGAGACAGGGAGGTGGCAGTGAACAAGAGAAGAACATCCCAGGTGGAGAGGAGAGAGAAGAGAAAGTAGATGACTCATTTTGATAACATCAAAGGACTTGTTGTCAGTATCATAGTTCTGATAAGTGGAACACTGGAGTTTCTGCATATAAAGTGCTCAACAGCCTTTCCTTTCCTCATGGACAAGCCAGGAAAACAGCACAAAGAATATCTGACTATAAATGGACCTGGCAAGTCATCGAATTGCATATACACATCAAGATTTTGTTTCACCTTTTTTTTTGATTAATGGTTCTTTTTTTGAATTAATGATGTAAATTAAGAACACTTTTTATATTTTAAAGAAAAACCAAGTAAGAAATGGTTACTCGTTGCGAATGATATTAGGGAAAACTAAACACCTAAAATTCATTTGGACAAGGATACCATAGACTGTTAAAAATATGGCCATTCTTTTTGCCTTTGCTAAACTTCTTGATTTATTAGTAGTCCCAGTAAAGAGAACATTCTATTGCTTTTTGATGGAACTATCTAATATACACAAGCTGATATAAAGTATTCAGGTCTCTAAATTATGTTTTACTCTCACATTTTAGATATGTAATAACATTTACCAGACTTGACCATTCAATTATAAATACATACAGAAATTACTTTAAAGTCTGGGACATTATAAAATAATTATCCTTTGCATTTGTTCAGCTCATACCTTAAGAACAAACCTATTTAGAACAGCTGGAGCCTAAAACTGACATTTGTAATGTACAGAAGCAGTAGTTGAAAAAATTGTACTTAGATGGCAGTTTTATACACGTTTTTGTCAACTGTCCTCTTACGTGATTTTGTCTCCTGAAAATGTGCTTCAAAGATTTTAAGAAACAAAGAAGAGGTAAAAAAGAAAAGAAAAAAAAGGAACAAGAAGAGAAGAAAAAGAAAAAAAAAAGAAAGAAGTCAGTTTGGGTACTTGATTTCAGGTGGTAAGAGTAAAGTCTAATGGGTCTGTGGCGTCTGTCCCTTGCTTTTCATTTACAGTGCCACCAGCCTAATGCAAATATTATTGCCTGAACTAAACCATGGTAGCTTAATTCCTTCCCATTTCCCTTTACGCCTCCACCCTTTTCTCTATACATACATCAACACAGGCACAATAATAATCACTGAAGTTTGTGCAAAATCACATGGTTCTTTTTCTGATAATGTTACAGATAATCTCCTGATGTTTTTTGGATTCAGCATTGCTGGTATATGAAATTTACAGTAGAATCTCAAAATGAACCCTCAAAGCTCCACGATGCAAATTGTATATTTCCTCCGTCTTGTAGAAGCATAGGATATTAACATATTGCCACATTTGCTTTTTTTTTTAAGTTTATATATTTATTTTGAGAGAGAAAAAGCATGCCTGTAAGCAGGGGAAAGACAGGGAGAGAGGGTGAGAGAGAATCTCAAGTAGGTTCCACACCGTCAGCACAGAGCCCAGCATGGGTCTTGATCCCACAAACCATGAGATCATGATATGACTTGAGCCAAAATCAAGAGTGGGACAACTAACAAACTGAGCGACAGGGACACCCCTTTATTGCCACATTTTCTAAGCAAAACATGCCAAGGAATTGATCCAGTCAAGGCTGTATTACATCTGTAAACCATCACTTGGAGGATAAAATACAGATAATCTTATCTCTGAAATGGAAACTCATTTGTATAGGAATCCTAGTTACTTGTGCTTCGGTATGTGTGGTACCCTAAATATATGAGAAAGGAAAATATTTCTCTGAATTACAAATGAATAAGAAGAAGCAACAATGGGATTTCATGGATGCAGGTCCTAATTGGATTGGGCAGAAAATATAATTTTTTTTCTAATAGCATATGATATTCATCCTAGAAAATACTGAAAGGATCATGTCTTTCCTCCCCCCTTTTTAAATTTATTTTTAAAATTTGTTTTGTGTGTGTGTGTGTGTGTGTGTGCTTGTGTTCTGAGAGAGAGACAAAGCATGGGTGGGGAGGGGCAGAGAGAGAGGGAGATACAGACTTCAAAGCAGGCTCCAGACTCTGAGCTGTCAGCACAGAGCCCAGGACTCGAACTCATAGACCATGAGATCGTGACCTGAACTGAAGTCAGGTGCTTAACTAAACTGAGCCACCCAGGTTTCCCTCCCCTGCCCCTTAACTGAAAGGGAAGCTTGGTGAATATTGCAGGGATATAGCCACAAAACTCAGATGTTCCTTCTGTCCTCATCCAGCTCTCATTGCTAAAGAAGAGAGATCCTTCAGACAATCAAAGATTGTCACCTTCAGATAGGGAGAGAAATGGCCAGCAGGAGATATAAGCATGTATATAGCTTTTCAAATCATGAGAGTAGATAAATAATGGAGGAAGGGAATGCAGAGAAGAAAAGACAGCCAAGGACTAAATTTTGGAAACTACTATCTTCACAGAGCAGGAGGGTGAATCAGAGGAGATGCAGAAGGAGCACATAGTAAATCACATAAGAAACCAGGAATATATGGTAACATGCAAGCCGAGAAAAGATAATGTTTCAAGGAGGCAGGTGTTACCAACTTCATAAACTACTGTGGCTGAGACATGGAGGTATATTAGGGTAAAGAAGGAACCATCAGTTTTGCCAAGATGGAACTGATTGGTGACAGTTCTAAGCAATGGGTCCAACCAAAGCCCCATTGAAGCAGTGTGGAAGATGGAAGGTGAGGACATAGGAGCCAAAACCCCTCTTTTCAGGACTCTTGCTATATGGTAACTGGAAAGGAATATTAGGTCAATGGTGACTTTTTTTAATTACAAAAATATTACAGCATTCCCATATACCCTTCACCCAGCTCCCTCTTGTGTTAATATCTAACTGTAGAGCATTTATCAAACTGAAACTTCATCCTTGAACAATACTACTAACTAGAATATGGAACTTACTCAGTGTTTCCACTAATGTCTGGGATTCTTTTGGGTATTATGTTCTTTTGTTTTTAATCCAACATTATCATCATGTATTATTATTGTTTAAGTTGGGCCATTGAAAGCTCTTTCAGGTTGCTTCCTATGACCTTTTTATGTGCTGTAATCCCTTTAATTTTCTTTTCTTTTTAAAAATTTCCTCTCTCTCTCTCTGTATGTACGTTTCCTTGCTTTCTAATACCACAATGTGCTCATCATGTACCTTCCCTAACTGAGCCCTGGAATCAACCAGTTCTCCAAAAAGTGTGGGTTCCTTTTATTGAGAATTGGTATTTAGAAACTGCCATCTGGCCCCATTTGTGCTCATCCATTGCTACTGTGGTATTATGGCTTCTAGCCTCAAGAGTGACTTTCAGCATGAAAGATTAAATAGTAATACTTTTAGGAGCAAAGTCTTTGAGAAGGAGATGGTGATCAGCTCCCGAGCACAAGTGAAGGGCTTGGTTTTTGATAGAAACTGGAACATTGTTCAATGTAAAAGAATAAAAGAGAAAATATGAGTTTAGATTCAAATAGATTCTGATTTTGGTAGAAAATGAGGAAGTCCCTATTTATTTTCCTAGTGCTGTTAGTGGAGAATTAGGTAAGATCATTAGCCAAGAGTGAAGGAGGAAATTGATGAGGTTTAAGTAGAGAGAAGGTGTTAGAGAATATAAAACCTAGTGTATTAAGGAATTAAGATGGAATTGCATCAAGGATTGCTGTTTGGGGGATTTGTGCTCATGAAAGTAAAATGTTATAGCCTCGTTTTCCGACGCAGGAATGGAGTAGGCAGATTTGGTTGACCTATAACTGAGGTTTTTCCAGGTGACTGCAAAAAGTGGGCAAAAGAGGTAACGGTACTTGCAAGTCAGTGAGTGTTTCAGTGTTATGATGGTGAACCTGGAATTAAATTGGATCAGGGAATAAAAGGGTGAAATGGTGTAAGTATTATCAGTCTGTTGTCAAAGAAAAACTCTGATTTTTTATGGCTATGAGTTTCTGTACATAATTTAATTGAATGCTGTTTGACTGAAATTGAGAAAAGTAGAGAATTTGTATCAGGTTCTTCTCTTTAACTAGAGTCCTGCAGCCCTGCCATTTCTTTAAGCTTTTATTCTTGGGCCTTGCCAGTTGACCTCCTTTCATATATGTCTTAATCTCTAACATACCTTTTCTCTCATCTCTCTTCTTTTCTACCAGATCTCAATATTTCAAAACTATTTCTCAGGTGAGGACACAATCATTTCCTAAGCAAATGAAGCAAGCAAAATAACTAAATAAATAGATGTGCTTTTAAAGTCACAGACATCTCACCCAAGTCTTTGTCAGAGAAAAGGTGATATGATTTTGAGGGGATTGCAGGGAGTATCTGCAAGGTCACTAGAATAACAAGTTTGAGAATCACTGACAACATTGTTGCCAATCTTCTGTCTGAAAACATTTCCTCTATCCCAATCAAGGTCATATAAATGAAGCCAGAAAAGTAAAACGAAAACCTATTCTGTAGGAGACTCCATTAACTGATCTGAAAACAAATTGATGAGAGGATGTGGTTTAATTTTTCACTGGTCAGAGTCATTACTTTGTGAGACATGTTTGGTCACCTTTGATGTGTCAGCTAAATGGCTGTTTCTAAAATTACCTTGACCATTATTCATGAGAGCGTTAGTAATTACTCAGTGGTTAATGAAGTTGGTTTCCAGTTGATGATCGTTAGAAACTGAGCGTGACCCGTTGCACAAGAGCATACTGAGCAGAAGTCTCAGATTTGCACACCCTCTGCTCACTGGACTTGGTTCAGACCTAAAAACACTATTAATAGCGCTAAAAAGAGAACATTTTCTAAAAGAAACATTCCTTGACAACCAGAAACTCTAATTTCAGTCATCTACTAGTGATACTACTAATAATGTTCTCATACTCTCCCTGTGTTCTGAGTAAATCATATACATACTTTAGGGTATGCACTAGTTCTATATCTGCCTCTTTCAACTAAACTTCAAAGTACATGAAGGTGCAGACTGTTTGCCTGAGACTTTCAGAATCAGGCGAATGCTGGGCACATAGCAGGCACTTGAATCAGAATGAGTCAGGCAAGCACTTCTCTGATATTCAAAGTAAGAGAAGCTGGAGCAATCTTTAGCTTGTCCTCTTTTTAATCAAGTCAGTTGCCAACTCAAACCACTTCTTTCTACATACATATTAGGTCTATATAGATTCACATTATTTTAGACATGGGAGAAACATTGAAGACTACCTAATTTGGCATAGTCTTTTATATAAAGGACTTCTATAAAAGAGTTAACTGAATATACCAATGTTATACAGCTAGTGTAGCCAAACCAGTGAAGCCAGTGTGAATTGAATATTTAGAGAGGAAAAAAAAAAAAAAAACAAACAAACAAACAAAAAACGCTTCTTGATGCTTAGTTGGCCAACAGAAGAAAGGAGGGTCTCAGAATCAAAGTCTAAAGGCCGGTTATTCACTTGTTTACCAAAAAAAATCACTCATTTCCCAATCTACAGATCAGAGCCTGAACATCTCAGTGGTTTAAGTTTAGACATAATATTTGGTCTCCAAGTATATTTATGTGTCGAGGAATTCATAACAATTTAAAAGAAATGCTGTTCCAACTCTATTATTTGAATAATTTCTATCTTATTGGCATTTACTTTAAACAAGCCAATTAACGACTGTACTTTATTTAGAAGGAAAACAGAAAGATTTATTTTAAAAGTTGAATTCTTTTCCTTTCCTTGAATGACAAAAACCAAAATTTACCTCTGGTGAGTTTTAAGGAAACGGAATGTCTATATAGTCCCTAGTCTTTTCTATGTTTAATAACATTTTTGTTATTAAAAAGGTTTTGAAATTTGGCAATGAGGCCACATGGGGCAAGATCTCAAGTGGCTTCAGATTTGTCTGTCGGAATTTTGGCCAAGGTTATGTTATGAGCCCTAAATTACGATAAAGGGTACTGAGCTAACGCTTATTGAACAGTTACTACATGCCAGAGACTTAGGGGCTTTATATCCTTATCCCACTTGATCTTCCCAGAAACCTGATGAAGTATTAATTTTGGAACATTAGCCTTATTTTTCAAATGCATTTATATGAAAGAAGCAACTTGACCAATACTGTAAGTTAGGATTTAATTGAATCTCTAGTCTGTCCAATTCTAAAGGTTTTACCTGCATTTGGTAAACTGTATCTAGAATTAGCCAACATTGTTTTCCTAGGGGAAGTGGAGGAGGGCATGTAACTTGACAGGCACTTCCTAAAACAATTGTATTAAATCACTAGAAACTCATCTTCTCTTTATCACACACTTAATAGATAAATGGGCATTTTTTTATGAGACTGGAGTATGCTCTTCAATTACAGGAAAATGAAAAGATGGTAAGTGTTTTCTCTATGCCAGTGACAGAATTTGACTACCATAAACCAGGGGCATCCTTAAGACACCGTTGATCTGGATATATAGCTACAGACCAAAAATGATGGCTCGACTTTAATTATGTCAAAAACTACAATCATTGTCTATGTTAAACTTTCTTCACAATTCACTTGGTCAGTTCCATATAACTCCGTCTTTCCTGGGGATCCATTGTACAGCTAATGACTCCTGGCAGGCACACTGAGAATCGGTGCTGCTCTAAATCAGACATTTCTCAGCAGGCCTGCTAGAGCTTTTCAGCCGCCAGTGTAGGGAACTACTCTCCCAGTGTGAAGCAGTTTTAAGCAAAACCATTTCTGCTGCATTCTCTGGTGTGAGTGTAGAGTTTCAGTCAAATATTTATCCAAGAGTGCAAACCGATCTAAACTCCCTTCTAGAGAAGGACCCCAGGCTGTCTCCAAGTAGCCTGGCCATGTGCTCCTGCAGAGGAGCACCAAATCTAGAAGCGACGTGTAGTCTTCTTGAGTTCACTGCGTCAGTATTTTATTCACACAACCCAGACATTATAGGAAAATGTGGATTCATTATCTTCCATGAGTGACGCTAGTTTTCCCCTCTGAGCCCCACCACAATGGAGAGCAAAGACAGTTAAAGTTACCAGTTAATGGTGTCTCTTTTTGGTTAAAAATAATTTAGATTTGGTACAAGTTTTGTAAATTCAAAGTTCAACTCAGGATCCGTGCTGTTTCCCCCTACCTTCTTCCTAGGATGATTTCTGAGCTTTCAGGAGGGGCGGTGCAAGGTTCTCAGGCATGCAGGCAGGCAAACGGGGAGTCTCTAGTTTTATAGTGGCTGGCGTGGTGTTCTCATCTGTGGGCTTTCTGTGCATCCTGCTGACATCGCCTGTTGAATCCCTCAGGCTGTTGTAACTCAGGGCTTAGTCCCTGCCTTAGGGACTTGGGTCATCACCTCTTTGTCACCTGGGTCTGATTCTTAGTTGACTACTGGAATAGCCCACAGTGTAACCTTCAGATCCAGGACTCTCTTGTGGAGCCCGTGGCATACTCCCGCCTAGAATCCCAGCTTCCCTCTAGGTCCCACTTGGGCTACAGAAGAACCACTAGATCACTTCTACACTGCTCACAGGTTGTTGACAGAGCACTACCTTAGGGCAGCAGTTGGGCCCTAGTTATCAAACAGATGACATGGCAAAAGTCCCCTTTGCTTTGAGCTTTCTGTTAAACCTGTCAAATACCAATCACCTCTGGGACTTTAGACATGACTGATAGCCTATTTATTCTGCTTCTGTCTTACTATCTCCACGGTTTAAGAAGTGGACTTTATCCCCCTATACTATGTGACAAAATCTTCCTGAAGTTCTCTCTACTTCTGTCAGAGTAAAATTCTAAGATATACTTGGCAAGACTGGCTCAAAATATAGAAAGAGATGATTAAAGAAATAGAAAACAAGTTCTCTTTCCTTAAATCATGGATTTCAAGGCTGTGTATTCCTATGACTCAAGAATTTTCTTTTGTATATTAAACTTTTCTACTTTAAGTATCCTAAGGTTCCCAAAGGCTTAATAAAAGGGTTCTGGCTTAATAAAAGGCAAATAAGTCAAAAGAATATATTAAAGTGGTCACAAAAATATGACACTTGATAACCCAGACAACTCTACCTAACCTGATTTCCAAATTAAACAAATTATGTGGCCCAATCTGCTTTCCCTAATGGAACAAAAGGAATAAAAGGAACAAAAATTATCTTCTATTTAGTTCCTGCCAAAAGCAGGCTGAGAAAGGAACTCTTCATCAAAACTGAGTGAAGATTGGTGTCACCATGCCTCTAGTCTCTTATCTGTGTGTTAAGTTAAATCACCGGTCAGTTGAATCAAATTCAGTTTGACCTTTAGTGAGTTGTTTAAATGGTGTCGTTGGCTTTTAGCAATAGGAAAGCCATATAAAAACTTCTTTCAATTTTGCTTCAATTATTTTGTCTGTTATATTATTGAGTTTTCTGTGTGAAAATGTAGAATCTAATAATAGAAAAACATCTGTATCTTTTGAGAAATTATCCTACTTTTAGCCCACTTCCTCCTCATTCTCTTAATTAGCCTGTGTATCTCTTCCTATTTCCACTTTTATCCTGACTTACAGGCAGTTCAAAGACTGATGTGATGCTCAGTCATTTCCACCTTTCTTTCATAAGAAGACCTATTAATATTACCCCATGTATGGCCTTTTCAGCTACGATGAAAGAGCTATGCTCCTAGGCACAGATAGGGTATAATTAATGTAAAACTAACCTTTATAAAACTGCGCAAGTTAACTACTATGCTTTACCGATGGGGACACTGAAGTTTATAAAGTTTCATAGTTTCTTAAGGTATTGTAGCTGGTAATTGGTAAGGCTGAGATTAAGAATCCAGCTTTCAGGGGCTCCTGGGTGGCTCAGTCGTCTGAGCGTCCAACTTCGGCTCAGGTCATAATCTTGCAGTTTGTGGGTTTGAGCCCCGCGTCAGGCTCTGTTCTGACAGCTTAGAGCCTGGAGCTTTCTTCGGATTCTGTGTCTCCCTCTCTCTCTGCCCCTCCCCAGTTCATGCTCTGTCTCTGGCTGTCTGTCTCTCTCTCTCTCAAAAATAAATAAAAACATCAAAAAAAATTAAAAAAGAATCCAACTTTCAGCCTCTATATCAAGTGTTCCTTCAGCTCTACCAAGAATGTTTCCATTTTAAAACAAAGAAAAATCCCCATTTACTTAACCAAACCTTAGCTGTTCATTTGTAGTTTAAAATAAAATAGAAGATCACAAAATGGTTTTTAGTGCTTACATATGTTTGAAACATCTTATTCTTTTTTTTCTTCACCCTAGTTTCAAAGTGTCTTGCATGATGTAAAGAAGTCTCAATCAATGAATTAGTTAATATTTAGCTTTGATAAACACCAGAACAAAGATCTGGTCACTACTATTTCAGACACTGATATCACATGTATAACATTGCACAATTAAGATGAAGAAAATTCATATAAAACATTAACATAGGCAAATATTGATGACTTTTATTTTCGATTATAGATCAGCTTCAATAAATCATGGTAAGCACAGTCTTATGGAGAAATGCTTGTATGGCTTGATCCGTCAAGTTGTACATAGTGGAAACATTATCTTAACATTTAAGCATTTAATTTAATATTCAGTATGCAAAAAGTAGGTATTTTTTAAAGATGGCTTGCCTTTCCCTAGAGAAAAATTATTTGAGTTACATTTTGCTCTGTAGCCCCACACTAAAAAGGCACAATTTTCCTTTTTCAAGGCAGTCCTACTTTTGCAAATGTGTATGTGAACAAAGGCTCCCTTTTGGTTTGAGTAACTGCTGATTAAGGAAAACAAAATGGAACAAAATGAAGCCCCAAACTGCTGTAACTGAATTTTTAACAAATTAGTACTGTCCCTATACATAACATGAACCCTGATAAAAAACGAAAGAGGAATTAAGAAGCACTTATCAGTGAATTTTTTCTACCTTGGGTCTTTCTGCTGGAAATTTTTTAATGTTTGTTTTGCTTCTTCTCTGAGATAATCCTGCTCAATGTGAGGTCAGACATGAAGGATTATTTATGATGCCTGACTACCTTAAAAAAACTATGAGCTTTCTACATTGTTTTTTTTTTTTATGTATGATTGATTTAAAGAAAAAGCTTTCTTATTAGAAAGGTTTTTCCTTCTGTTATTAACAGCATATTACTTTGACTGAATCTATTAGATTTCTACAGTGACTCATTCTGATGAAAAATGAAGGTCCTGTGATTTTAAATTATCATAAGAATTTGAGTTTAAATGTTAGTAATTACCCCAAATTTGCACATGACCTAGTAACCCAAGTATTACATGACACAGAATGCATTGCTTTTTAGACCAAACCAAAAAGACAGTGTATTATGCTTTGTGTTTCAAAATCTAACTTTCTCTCCCAGGGGAATAGAGTCTAAATCTGAACCTTTCTTTATGCAGTTTATGATTGTGATGGGCACTGGATTGCAGAAAGCAACAGGTGATTGTGGTGTTTAAAGAGGGTCAGACATATTGTTATCATTTTCTTGCATCAGGTTTCAGTGTTGTTCATGATTTATATGTAGTGCTCAGCAATCCCCACAAAGCTTTTCATGTAGCCATGGACATGAAATACATAATAAAGACTTAACATGAGCTCTTTGATTGGTGAATATAAAATGAGGCTTGTGGCAATATTTAAAAGTCCAAATTAGTCATCTCACTTCTGGACTCTTCTTCCTACTTCATTTTTTTTCTTTCATCCCCCTCCCGTTCACTTTAAAGAGGCTAACCTACTCGGTTTCTAAGTCTCCATCCCTATCAAACCAGCAAAAGAAGTACTTTAATTCTTGTTGGTGTCATTCATGTCATTCATTCATGGGGTAACTCTCCCAGATATTTGCATATGTATTCCTCTAAGGTTTATTTGTGTAATGGAAAATGTAATCTCCCATTCAGGATGCCCCACAGCGTAGGGGGCAGGAGGAAGAGAATCTTCTCTTTGCCTCAGAAATTATGCTGGGGTTTATACAGACTGACTGGGGGATAGATCTGTTTAATCATGTAGGGTACTTTAGTGGAACTGGCTCAAAAGTATATTCCAGGTACAGATCCCTTTTCTGATTTACTCTTCCTAGTTTAATAAGTATTTACTAGTTTAATAAATATGTATTAGGCTGATTTAACTATTGAAGTATCAAAATGCAATAAGTCATTGAATATAGCCATTGACCAATGCAAATTAATTCTCGAACTTCATGGAGTTTACATAAAATCTTATGCAGAAGAGAATAAGTAATGACAAATATCATGAGTGATATGAAAGAAGAAGCAGGTGTTATGAAAGTGTATAACAGGACTTCTAATCTCATTTTGAGTAATAATAAAAGTTATCCCAGAAAAGTAACCTGAAACCAAGATGACTCTAAGGTGTCATGGATCAGTGTCCCTAGCCCTTGGTGAAAGATTGCTCTCTGTCTCAACTCTTACCTCCTTAACGTGGTGACTCTGCAATAGTAATCCTTAGAACTGTTCTTATATCCCAACGTTCTTTCCTTTTGGGCCCATGAGAAGATGTACTTCCCCCTCAGAGTTAAGTGGGATAATGTGATCATCTCATGCTAATAAAATGTGAGGAAAATAGCATACATCATCTCCAGGCTAAAGCTTTAATGGTTGGCAATTGCTTTGTCACATTCTTTTTCCTCCAACTGTGCTACAAAGGAGTGAGCCCTGGGTCATCCAAGGTTCTGACGTAAGAGCAATGACAATGTAGTACAAAGCTCCTAGGTAGCCTGTGATTGACATGGAAGATGACTCCACTGAGATAATGAACTGGTTTGTTACCACTGCATTACCTAGGCTATTCTCCTGATACATCTGCCCATATTTTTGTTTGTGCTACGTCTAGTCCCGGTCCTCTAGAACAACATTCGTTTCCTTTCAAAGACCTTTAGTTCAGAAGGTAAGATTAATGACTTTATGTGGTATTACATATGTGGTATTTGTTTTTGAGTATTGTATTAATTATTGGCAAGGCAGAATAGCATCATAATTAAAAGCATGCATTCTGTGCTGGTCTGAATTTGAATCTAGACTCTCATATTTATTAGCTCTATGACCTTGGTAATGTTATTGAACCTCTGTTTCTCGATTTCTTTGTGTTTAAAATGAATATAATAGTGAGGTTACCCTTATACATAATCCTTGTAACTTATAAGTATTAAATGAGAACTGTGACTGGCACCTTGTAATCACAATGTAAGGATTAGCTATTTTCATCATAACACTAAATTCTCTATGGAAAAATTCCACCTTCAAACTAAGAGGTGTAAAATGTAATTATTTTTGTTGCTTATCACATTATATCTCAGAGGAAAAATTGGAATAATCTACTCTGAATATTGTTCTTTGTTTAAATCAAGAACAGAAAAATGACAAAAAGGGAACCTATCATTTCATGCCAAGATCATTTGAATACTTTCACATCCTGAATGTGATGGCTTCTTGGAAGACATTTTAGAACTAGGCAGATGATTAAGGCATCAGGCATTCTAACCAGGCCCAGGACCTTCTAGACCCAGAGGGGATAGTAGAGCAAGAATTTCTGGACAGGTCACATAGATGCAGAGGCCAGGCCCTGGGCAATGCCCTCATCAGCCTTGATGTGCATCACTGTCTGCTTCAGGCCACAGAGCAACACTGATGCAAACAGAGTGATTACTAGAGAACAGTCCCGAGCAAGAGAAACCAAGCTAGCCGTAGAAGACCTAATGATCCCAGATGCCTGTAACACAAAAAGGCATTTTTGGGTCCAAATCTGTAACTGAAATAATTGCTTTTTACAGATTTTTTTTCAAGCAGGCTAGTCAACATATCTATATAGTGTATATAAATATCCCTCAGCCATTTATCATCGCTTTCCCGTGACATTTGCAATCTCATGTTTTACGCAACCAGCTATTATGTTAAACCTGGCCAATTTTGCATTTAGTCAGCTTTGTGAAGTGTCATACCATTCGATGGAATGGCAGGGTTGTAAATTGCAATCTGGTCTGTGGAAAAAAATATTTTAAAAACATTAAATTCACTTTTGTTACTTAGCTGACTCTCCCCCAACGTCTCTCTCTTTCCCTTTCTCTCAGTACCATCCTTTATATAACAAGACTTAATGAGAGAAAAGATCACAGTAGTTAAGATGTATTGTTTTGTATTTTTTTGTACTCTCTAACTGGAAAAAGAAAAGTAACAGATTTACCTACAGGCTTGAAGATGAGAGACAGTTTTTTTGCAATTCTGTTGTTATTGTAATGCTAAATACATGCTAAAGGAGACAAGTTTTATACTATTTTCTGTTGAAATAGCCCAAGTTTTTAAAATATACTGGGTGACTTCTTTGCACTTTGGATTATTAACACGAAGATCCATCCGCAGCTGTCAGCTCTCTGGATAGCAGTCAACAAACACAGGGCCATGAATCCGTCACATAATAAGTCAAAGCCATGCACACGGTGCCTTACATTCAAGTGAACTGACTTCAATCTGGGAAGATCTCATATTTTATATCTGCTACGTTTTAGTATCTGTCATTGTGGAGAAATTTACCATTAAGATTTAAGTCTCTGGGATCTGGTGCCTTTGGGAGTTTTCTGAATGCTCGGTTCATAGTCATGTAAATATGTGGTGACTTTTCAAGTGACATCTGAGAGTCTAAAAATCAACATAAATTCCTTTAAATTTCAGCACCTGGAAATTCACACAATACTGTGGAATGGATGCTGGATATGCTAAGTCATCAAAAAGAGAAATTTACAATTGTAGCAACAGTATAAAGGTTTTTTCCTCCATCCTTGTGTCATTGAGACACCATCTCATTCAAATAAAAAGTGAAGTGCAAATTCACCAGTACCTTCAGACCCTCTTAGATCAAAAGTCTCAGTCTACAGCACACACATGAAACTAATTTTTCCTATGGTTTAGTTTAGTTCAGATAGAAGAAAATAAATGTGTAGTGTCAAATATTGAAAGTTTTGACTGTACTGAAAGTTCTTAAATTTTTTGGTTTCAAGACCTCTTTACTCTCTTGAAAATTAATGAGGACTTCAAAGAGCTTTCATTTATGTAGGTATTGATGACCATATTAACCATTAAGACTAAAAATGTTTTAAAATTTTTATCAATAAGTTTATTTAAAAAGAACAAAACTAAGCCATTATAGTTGACTGTAAAGCAATGTATTTTCATGAGAAAAGATTATTTTCTAAAACAAAATATTCATGAAAAGAGTGGCATGTGTTACCTTTTACAAATATCTTCATTGTCTGGCGTCATAGAAAATTACTGATTTTCGTATATGCCTCTGCATTCACTCTGTTGCAATATCATAAATCAGGTAGTTTCTGAAGGACTCTACTGTACTATCAGGAGAGAGACCAAAAAAACAAACAAACAAAAAAAGACAAATGAGACTTAGTATTATTTTGAAAATAATTTTGATGAAAAAGTGTCTCTGGGTTACACTTTGAGACCTCTGCTTTAGACTCTCTAGAGATTTCAAAAAAAGATGTGAATCCTTAGATAAATGTAAATATTAGTATTATTTTGATTAGTTGTAAACTGAGACATTAAAAAAAGCTAACACTCATCCAATCTCTTGAAATATTTTATTTCAAGACAATCTTTCTATTTTAAAAATAATTTTGCATTCAAATTTCCACTGGTACCATCATTGCACTTCACCTCTCTGAACCTGCTTCAGATTGCATTCTCTTGGGTTCAGACCCTCCTCTTACCCTTTTCAAAATGAAAGTAAGTTTAGTGTGTTTATAATTAGCAAAATATTTGCACAAAGAAAAGACATGAATCTTCTTAGAGACTAATTCTTTGCATTAACATACGTATCATAAATAGGACATAAATATTTTCACTCCAGTTGCTGTTTCTCTCTCTTTAACAGACTATACAACCCTCTTACATTTCACAAATGTGCAAATGTCAGCAGTGTCTGTAACAACTCCCACATTTTCCATGTTTCCAACTGTTACCATAAGAGAAAGAAATATGTCTGGTATTGGGTGGTGTAGGGGTGTCAATGAACTCAGAGAAAGTCTCTCAGGGCAGTGGAGTGGCCATAGCCAAGGTTCTGAGCCTCCACTTTGTATGTGCAGGAACTTGATTCTTTGAGCGCAGATAGAATTGAGCAGACTCATTGGAATGCTTCATATTAACCTTCCCAAAGAGATTGAACAGAAACCAGAATGCCAATACATTACATTTTACTGAAGAATATGACTTCCAAAGAGACTTCAATAATTGCATTAACTGGTTAGTGCATTAGCTCATCTTAATACAATCTATATGAAAAACCAACATATAATCAAAGCAAAGGAAATCGGTGGATCATCTGAATGGCTTTTTTATCAGGATACTGTAACCTGATGTGTCTATCACCATTCTGAAAAGATATTATATCTCAGTATGTGATTAAGACTTAATTTTCCAGGAATAGTGCTTGAGACTAAATCTCTTTCTCTTTAGACTCACCATCCCCTTCATTCTGTATGAAAGCAATTAGAGTTCCTTATATTATAATATTGCTTTACGCCTCTGCATCTTTACAGAATTTTTTGGGCACTGACCCCACATGATTTGGCCTTGCAAAGGTCCTTTTTGGTAGGTTCAGGTAATGGATAATGAAGCCTGAGCTGAGTGAGACAGGAAATGCTTCTAACAATGTCTGAATACAAAATTTCTATGGGAGGATGTAGGAAGCTTGATTCCAAAGGATAAACACTTGAGATCCTCCTCACAAAAAGATGACATGTTTTAGCCAGTCTTGAGTACTGTTAATTTCACAATGAGAGCCTTTTTCTCACATTCCTCACAATAAATAAAAACCAATAAATTTTGCAGTAAAAATATATTTGCTATGCTAAGCAGCTGTGATCAAGTTCTGGATAATGGAAGACTTTTAGAAGCCACCTCTGGAGTGTGACATTTCTGATAAAGCACTAACCACTGCTGGAGAGAGAATTGTCATAGATGCCACTTGCCCCCAGAATTGAAACTTAAACTAGCAATTAGTATTACCTGTGTTCAAGTATCTGAAAATAAATTTCAGATATGACAACTCAATTCAAGTTTTATCTCCTCCTAAAATCATTTTCTTATCCTTCGTTCAGCTACATCCTGCCCCAACCACCAAGTCTCGCAGATCTTTCCTGGGACAGAACTCAGCATGGACTTTTATTAGTACTCACCAGGTCTTCATTTTGTTACTTCATGTCTCTCTCTCTCTAATTAGATTGTAGGTAGAAGCAATATTTTCTTCCTTTCTGTGTTTCGCAGTGAATGGCATGTAACAGGGGCTCAGAAAATGTCGGATGCATGAATCAGTGAATGAATTGCTCTCAGCCTGCTCTTTTTGACACCATGAATCCCCTTTTCCTCCTATCAACACACTATTTCCTTAGATACATTAATACAATTGATTAGCTGACACTATTGTTTACTAAAAATATTTTCCTATGAAGGGTATTAATGGGCATTAAGCAATAAAAAAGATTTTGGTAGTAAAAAATGTCTATGAAATGCTGAGTTAGATAAAGTTTTACAAGACTCTTTACTGTAAGACTTAAAATTTAATATACTAATATGTATTTTAAATTTTAAAGAGTTATACTAAGGTGAATTCTTAGGGAGGCATAATTAAATATAAAAAAGTCATAATTTAGCATTTAATGTACACAAAAACTTCTAAGAAATTTGATCTTAGAATATTCAGAAAGAAAAAGAGGAAGAAAGGAGGAAGAAAGAAAGAAAGAAAGAGAAGAATATCTATGATTAAGTACTGTATTCTGCAGTCAATAGTGCAAATGTGTTTTTACCATAAACTCCTGTGTTTTTTGGCTTTATCATGAGCCATACTTATGCAACTTGTTCCTTGAATTTTTGTACCTTAAGGCCACTAACCTCTTAACATTTTCCAAATCCACCAGCCTTCTTCTTGGGGCATGGATTCCATTCCCCTTTCAATAATGCTTGACAAAATAAATTCCTATCCCTTCTGGCTCTGGTATCACATCCTGATTCTAAAACCCAATTCACAATGAAATAATGTGCTTTAGATCATCTACCCATCCAAAAACAGCTGAACAATGAGATACAGGACAGGTGGATGTCACTGCAAGTCATGATCACCAATTAGTTGGGCCTTCAACACTATCTAGAAATGCTCTTATGCATTTCCAATCATTTCCTTCTCCTTTTGCAGCAGTGATTATTTCAAACACCCACTTTCCATTTTTTAACTGCCAGTCTTCTATATTTCTATTCTTAACATTTATCCAAATTTGTATTTGTACATTCTCATTATTATTTGGTAGTTCTTGTCTCCCTAACCAAAGTGTGAACTCCATGAGGGCAGGGTCCGTGTATGTTTTCATTTTTCCCTTAGCTTTTGTCAAAATGCTGCAGATCAATTTTAAGCATTTACTTATCTCATGACTGGAAGTTGTCACAGGCAGTTCTTTCAATCTTGCTGGGGGGTCACTTATAATCTCTTGTTGTCTGGTGTTGGTGATCAAGACCAAGAGTCAGTAAACTTTTTCTTTTAGAGATCACAAAGTTTGCAAGCCATATATGGTCTCTGTCATATATTTTTCTTTTTCTTTCTCTTTTTAGTTCTTTCTGTTAATCTGTCTGTCTTGCTTGCTTGCTTTCATTGTTTTTTAACAAAAAAAAATATTCTTGGTCTATAGTCCATACAAAAACAAGGCACAAGCTGGATTCAATCCCTAGGCCATACTTTGCCACCTCCTGATATAGACTATGATTAACTAGGTACCTCTGCTTTAAGCCATGTGTCTAGTTTTGCTTGAGTACTCTTTCTGGGGCTCTGGCCTGCTTCCCAGGTGGCTCATTGGGCCCGGGGCTACTCTTCTTATGGCAATTTTGAAACCAGAGGGAGCAAGTGAAAAACCATGATAGCTCGTAAGGCCTAGGTCTGGCTCCCTGAAACTTCAGCTTATGTGCTTTTAGCTAAAGTAAGTCACTTGTCTGAGTTCAAAGTCTCAGTGTAGGAAGTTCACTTTTCCTTTAGTAAAAGGACAGGAAACACTTAGTAAAGGATATGGATACAAGAAATGCTTAAGACTTGGGGCCAACGTTCTCCCACACCATTGTGTGCTGAGCAGTTAGAATAATGATTGACCATGCTAGGCCCTTAATAAACATTTAACAAATGAAGAAATTAATTTTTCAATAACTATAAAATTAACATAGACAAGATACAGAACATGTACTCAGCTCTAGGACCTATGCTAAACATTTTACATATATTATCTTTTCCAACTTTTAAAACTGCTTGGGATATCTAATATTACTTTCACTTACTGTTGAGAAAATTTATTCTTAAAGAGGTTAAGTAACTTTCTAGAAGTCAATTAATATTAAGTTAGATTTCTGTCACTTTCTAAAATCTGCATTCAGTTATCTAACCGTGATATACTGGGTTTATTATTGTCAATATACATCAGTTCCATTATTTCTAGTTGGCCATCCTGAAATCAATCTGTATAGCCTATTACAAATACAGGGTGTTCATCTAGTGGTGAAACAAGGATTTTTGTAGAATATTCACTAGGATAAAGTCAACATAAAGAGGTGGAGTGATCTTTGTTTACTGTTTGTTTTCCAGTATTACTGCCAGAAGTGTATTGTGGCAAAAAAAAAAAATGGGGAACAGTCTGGAAAGTCTTTATTAAAATCAACAGATTACAGAAGTCCAGAGAGGCAATGACTTAACTGGAGTCTACAGGGATGGGTGTAGAAAGGATAGGATGGTATATTTTGAGGTAAAAATGTCCAGGGAAGTTTTCTAAACAAAAGATCAAGAATGAGTCAAAGTTAATAATGTGGCTGTGTAGAAGAAATAGATTCTAAATATTACTGTATTTCTCTGTCTTATTCCAGAATCTTGAAAGGCATTCCGTCAGTCCTTTTCTAAGTATATATAAGAAAGAGATATTCCCAGCTGAGGTATTTACTTAGTAAAGTTCTCCTCCTTATTTGCTCTTGTTGCCTGAAATAGCTGCCTCTCAGGATATGCATTTAGTCCTCCTTCTTTTGGCAACTC
The DNA here is from genome assembly GCA_004023845.1 of Helogale parvula. Classification (NCBI taxonomy): domain Eukaryota; kingdom Metazoa; phylum Chordata; class Mammalia; order Carnivora; family Herpestidae; genus Helogale; species Helogale parvula. The sequence goes on from PJEM01013694.1 coordinate 23,951, forward strand.
ACTCAGCTACCCTTTTCCATGCTGCCTTCCTACCCTGTTGTAAGGCCGCTGATTCAGAGAACTCCTGAAGCTGCTCATGAGAATCATGACTTGTGCCCATCTACAGCTGCATCAACAAGGCAGGCCTTTCACATACTTTTTCATCCATCCCATCAAGAAGAGATATATTGAAATCAGATTACTATATGATTCCATGTGGGAGAGGTCTCTAGGTAGACAGATGGATAGATAGATAGATAGATAGATAGATAGATAGATAGATAGAGGTGATGTAGATATAGATAGATATAGATATAGATATACGTATAGATATATCTCCAAGTTAGTTAACACACAGTGTAGTCAGTGTAGTATTGTTTCAGAAGTAGAACTCAGAGATTCATCACTTATGTATAATAACAACCAGTGATCATCACAACAAATGCCCTCCTTAATGCCCATCACACATTTAGCCCATACCCCCACCCAACACCCCTCTAATAACCTTCAGTTTATTCTTTGTATTTAAGAGTAGAGAAGACAACTCCTGATCTCACAAACACTAAATGATTGCTCTGCCTGTGAGAACAAAGATAGTCAAAGAAATCTAGAAAATAAAGATTAAATGATATATATGTATGTGTGTGTATATACACATATACAAATATTTTTTTTGAGAGGAAGAGAGAAAGAAAGAGAGTGCACAAGAGCAGGGTAGAGGCAGAGGGAGAGGAAGAGAAAGATCTTAAGCAGGCTTCATGCCCAACATGGAGCCCAACACAGGGCTTGAGCTCACAACCGTGAGATTGTGACCTGAGCCAAAATCAGGAGTAGTCCCCCAGGTGCCCCAAGATTCATTTTTATGAGGTTTCTGATCCTAAAATATAGAGACCAGAATAAAGGAAATGGAATAGAGAAGGCAACATATATAAATGCTTCACTTCGTATAAATGCAATGCTTAAGTTATGGGTTTGTTTTCAAATTTTAGAATTAAATAACTATTGATTTAGTAAGATTTATTAACACGGTAAGTTAACAACTAGTAATTTGTAAAAAAAACTACCTAATTTCTAAATCATTGCAAAACAAGTAAGACTTAAACTCTCCTGAAGGGGGGGAGGATGCAAGACAGGAAAAATAGAACTAAAACATTATTTAAATGTTAAACAAAGATGGAGAAGTCAGTTCAAGTTTCATATTTTGACATTAAGTGTAAGCAGTTTAAACTTTCTTACCAGGGAGTAAAGAGTCTTTTGGTTTTAACCCAATCTGTTTTTTCATAAGAGACATAATTAATAAAAAATAATTAAAATGCTATACACAACTTGGAAATTATGTTTAAGTAAAACATGAGCAAAAAGATAAAAGGGAGAGCAATAGTCATATCAAACAAAGAAGAATTTAAGACTTAAGGAAGAATTGGGAATTTTTAACTGAAAAAATAAAATTTTATGAAGTATAAATTTACCAGATTAATACAAGGGGAAGTAGAATGAGCCGCACTTAAATAAATCTAGGACATAATTTAAGAACTGCTTCTCAGAAAATGTCAGGTCCCAGTTAATATTACTGGTAAGTGATTTCTTATTTTCAAAGAAAAGCTAGCCCCAAATCTCCTTTACCAACACAAAAGCTGAATAACAAAAATGGCACACACAAAAAGAGAAATTTGCCTCATTTATGAATAGTTGGACTAAAAATGTCTATAAAGCCCTACCAAATATAATCTAATTATATTGAAAGATTTCATAATTTATCATGACTCTTTACCTCAGGAATGTAAGGTTAGATCAATATTAGAATATTTTATAATATGAACTTCAATTAGATAATTTTATCAATTAGTTTTATTAAAGTCTTTGACAAGATTTAATACCCATTTATGCTAAAAGCTCTTTTTGAACTATGGATAAGAAGGTATTTGTTTAACCCCAGTGAATGGCATCCCATGGACATAAAGATGTGGGACAATTCATTGCATGTGCTTTCATTGTTACACAATCTTGTTTGGTATGTTCTGGCCCCATATTTGCCTTTCCTTCAGTATTTCCTATTGGAGTTGGTGGAACCAAGAACTAAAAGACTGGGAAAGCATACTCAGTTATTTATTCCTAATTCCAGGCATTGAGACCTGTTGATTCCCTCACTCCTGACTTTCTCATTATTTACTTTGCTCTTCTGCCATTTTATAGAACTGTTAAAACTGACTCCTCCTCATATCCTACCCCTTTTTCTGGGCTCTTGAAATGTTTTTCTTGCTTCTAGCCTTATCACCATCTAATTATTTTAAATTATTGACAAATTATACTTCTAAAATGCAAACTTGCTTGTCTGTTTCTTTCTGTTTTAATCTTTTAATAGTTTCACACTTTAAAAAATTAAGGTTAATTTTAAAGCAGAGCACCCCAGTATTATCCCCTCTCAGATCTGAAGCTGATGCCTGGCATTAAATATAGACCACTTAGGAGAGTATAATATATACTAAATCTATGGATGATGTAAAGCACAGTATGTGATATATAGACAGTGTTGCACTAATGTTAAATTCTTCTTTTAGGTAAAATACTCCATTCGGATCCTTGCAATGGTACAACTGATTTCATTCAGAGTCAGGCTGGTGGAAAAGCCACTTTTGTATTCCGGTTTGAATAACAAACGGGTAGAGTCTTATTTGCTCTGCTAACAGAGGCTTTTCCACCCATGTGCAGTTAATGTTACAAAAGGTAGATATAACCAGAAGCAGTTCCTTCAGCCTGAATATAAAATGAAAAAGCCCCATGTGTTGCCATGAATGATCTTAGGCACTGGGGACAATTTAACAAAAGAGAGAGAGGGAGAGGCAAAACAGGCAAGTAGCAGATGTCAAACAAAGCATATAATGTAGGCAGCTGCCGGGTAGCTCTTTTCTATCTACAGAGCCCTTTGGAAGCTCTTTTGAGGTTTTTCAAATATTTGATTAGAATTTCATGGATGCTGATGCTATATGAGGAGCTTTAACATTTTAGTGTTCTGCTTAAAGTTTTATTTAACAACTTTCTGCTAAAACACACCAAAAAAATGACTTGAAAAATACTGATAGAAATGAAAAATCTATGGGCTTTGGCAGCTCACAGATCTGGGTTTAATTCCCGCTAAATTAAATTGAAAGTGCCATCTTGGGCTACTTAACCTTTCTAAGTCGAATTACCTCATCTATAAAATTCAATGCACATCATGGGGTTACTGGAGTACCTAATTATTTTTTAAGTACACAAAGTGAAGGGTAAAGTAATGCTAGTTTTTACAACTTGTCTACCTGTCACCATTGTAAGACATACTGAGTTACCAATTCATTCAGAATGTCTCCCAAGGACAGAAGGATCAGAGGCTCTTCTGTGAACACCACCATATTATGGTATGCCTTATCCGTGTAGAAAAATCTGCCGTAGGTCTATATCAGAGACACAAGATGTGAATGTCATCTAGAGTTAGACTGCAGAGTTCTTCTGAAAAGAATGAAAGCAAATGGCCTCTCTTGTAAGCTTGTTGTTTAACACGAGACTCCAAAATCCTAGCAGAGATGGAAGTAACGACTTGATACTGGCCTCCATGACCCAGAAACCTCACAGTACAGGGAGGCTCTAAACCCCAACTCACAAAAAAGAAAAAGAAAGCCAATTTCACTTAGTAATATCCTCGATCAAGCAGTAACAATTCTTAATTTATTAAATTCCAACCCCCAATAATACATCAGTATGTGACAACTTAGGCAGGATGCATAAAATACTTCTGTTGCATATTGAGTGAGGTATAATGGCTGTCTGGAAGAAAAAACATGCATGTGATTGAGTTGCAAACTGAACTAACCACTTTTTTTTATAGAACACGATATTTACTTTGAAGAACAACTGACAGATAAAATATGGTAACACAAACTTAGATATTTGGCAGACATTTTTGTTGAGAATGAACAAAAGCACATGTCACTTCTAGGGAAAAGCTTAAATTTGATGCCAATGACAATATTTGAACTTTCAAGCAAAAAATTAGAATTTTTGAAACTTGTATCAACTACAGCAAGCCTGACAACTTGCAAATATATAAAGATATTTTTGATGAGATTCTTGATACACTGAAAATATTTTATAAATGAAGTATGTCAAGATTTCTGAAAATCTAAAGAGTTCAGCAAACCAGTATTCTAAATGAGCAAAATATGCTTTCACAACCTCATGTATTGGTAAAATATCTATGTAAAAGCCAAGATAAACCAATACATTATATTGTAATAAACAATTAAAAGTTCACTGAGAGGGTTGCAAATATTTGACATTGCCAATAACCTTTGAGAAACTAGTACTTACTGTAGTATTTATTCAAAAGGATGCATTTCTCAAACTGTATATAAAAATGAAGTCAAAATAAGTTGGAGACCTAAGTGAAAAACATAAAACTATAAAACTGCTAAGGAAAACATAACAGAAAAGCTTTATGACCTTTGGTTAGGCAGAGATTTCTTAGATAAGATACTAAAAGTACAATCCATAAAAGAAAACTATGATAAAATTGAACTTGGTCAAAACGTATACCTCTGCTCTTCTCTATACATGGGTAAGCAAATAAAAGGAGAAATATTTTTAGTTCATATTTTTAAAATTTTTTTAATGTTTATTTATTTTTGAAACATAGAGAGACAGCAAGCGAGCTTGAACAGGCAGAGGGACAGAATATGAAAGGGCAGAGGGGCAGAGAGAAATAGAGAATCTGAAGCAGACCCCAGGCTCCAGACTGTCAGCACAGAGCCAGACGCGGTGCTGGAACCCAAGAATCCTGAGATCATGACCTGAGCCAAAGTTGGACGTTTAACCAACTGAGCCACCAAGGCACACCTCACGTCATATATTTAATAAAGAACTTATAGCCTATCTCAAGAATTCTCAAAACTAAAAAGGAAGAAAACAAATGCCCAATTTTTAAAAAATTAGCCAAATATCTGATCAGATGCTTGAGCAAAGAAGATATATACATGGCAAAGTAGCATATAAAAGATGTCCAAAGTCATTCATCATTAGGGTAACACAAATTTAAAGTACAGGGAGCTACCCTTACACACTTATTAAAATGGCTAAAATGTTTAAAATAAGGAAGAAAATCAACAATATCAAGTACCAGCAAGTATTCAAAGTAATTGGAGTTCTCATACATTGCTGGTCAGAATGCAAACTGACACAGCCATTTTGGAACACAATTTGGCAATTTCTAATAAAGTTCAGTATATAGTTACTATATAACCCAGCAAACCCTCTTCTAGATATTTACCTAAGTGAAATAAAAAATTACAGCCACACAAAAATCTGTAAGTAAATATATACAGCAACTGTACTCATAATCATCAAAAATTGGGCAAAAGTTACCTAGTAAGTGGATAAATTATGGTACTTCCATAGAATGGAATATTACTCAGCAATAAAATGGGACGAACTGCTGACATGCGCAATAACATGCTGAGTGAAAGAATCAACACTCAAAAGGATATAATACAATCACATTGATAAGGATCCCTTTTATATGACAATCTGCAAAAGGCACAACTGCAGAGACAGCAGAAAATTTGGGGTGAGGGGAGGTGATAGAACTCTCCTATCTACCTGACTCCACGGGTACAGGTACTTTTCAAAACTTATGGAATTATACACTAAAAGGGCAGGTCTTGCTGTTTGTGAATTTTGCAATAATAATTATAATAATAACAATGATGGAACAACAAGTTTTAAAAAAAGGAAGGGGTAAGGAAGAGGGAATATTCCAACCCCAGTTTCTCCCTCATTACCAGTTTCTCCCTCATTACAGCTGCTACCAGAGCATGCAGTGTTCATCCGTGGACAAAGCACTGAGGTCGCAGGCTGTGGCCCACAGAAGTCGGCCTCATGCTCAAAGCCAGGCCACTGGCTGGCTGAGAGCAATCAGAACACGTGATCTCTGCAGGTAGACCCATATAGAAAAGGCTGGGGCAGAAGCTGAGCTTCAGGTGACCTTGGGCCTCTTCCAAACCTCCAAGGAGGCAAATCATGACACTTCCACTGGTAGAATAGGGGATACGGAAGGAGGCTGGATTGCTTTAGGAAATATCTCCCCGGGTAGAACACAGAAATGGGAAAGGAAATATCTCTGCTCATATCACCAATCAACTCTTCCTTTATAACTTTAGACATGTTGGGAATGTAGCAAAGCATAACGTGTGGGGCTTATAAAAAGAGCATTTTTGCAGCAAAAGTCCAATCCTTCTAATAGCACTAACTCCAGAAAACTCCTTTTCCTGCAAGAAACCACTAACTGAGCATGCCCCATTGCTTATACAGGGCCCAAGTAAATTATGTAGGTTCCAATGCAGTATCTATTGACTACATATCACTTAAAGGCTCAATGATTTATCCTACGTGTAAGTTTTATAGCAGTCAGAGATCATGTTTGTTTAATTATCAGTGAATCGTCCCTGACACAGCATTAGGGAAAGATAATTCATTAAAAATTATTTGTATCAAAATGATGATATATACTATAGATGTAGGTAAAACTGATTTAGTTTTCTACACCCTTTACATCCCTCTGCTTCCAAATATTCACTAAGAATCCTTACTAAGATTCTTGTAACTTAAGACCATCATTTATATAAAAATATTCATGGACAATGAGGACTTGAAAAAAATTTTCCATAAGAATTTAAAAATCTGAGGCCTGTATTAATAATTGTTATAGTGGGGTGCCTGGGTGGCTCAGTCAGCTAAGCATCCAACATCAGCTCAGGTCATCATCTCATAACTTGAGTTTGAGCCTCATGTCAGGCTCTGAGCTGTCAGCACAGCAGCCTGCTTTTGATTCTGTGTCTCTGTCTCTCTGCCCTTCCCCTGCTTGTGCTCTCTTCCTCTCTCTCTCTCTCTCTCTCTCTCTCTCTCTCTCTCTTCTCTCTCTCTCACACACACACACTCAAAAATAAGTAAACATTAAAAAATTTGTTAGTAATAATTACGTATTCTTTACTTAACAGATTTATGTTTTATTTGGATTTACTGTTTTTGAATCTTTGCCACCATTTACAATGGTACATCAGGTTCTAAAGTAAACCTGTAGCACAGGTCAGCTCAATAAATGAAATTCACTTTCAATTATGTATTAATAATTGGGTAAGCTATGGTAAGTTATTTGGGACTTTGGGCCAATATATCCTTCTCAAGAAAGTGAGCCCAGAGATACTCAGAGGTGCTACCAATTTGGGATTGTAATAGAGCTCTTGATTCTATTACATGCATCACAGACTTTCTAGTGTACCCCCAGCTGAAAGCTCCTTTAAAATAAGCCTCAGGGACCATAGAGAGATTGATCATTTATCTGAAATAATGTTATTTTTGTGGTTTAGTCTGTTTGTGCAACCTCTGGAAAATATTTCCTATCTTGACTTATAATAAAAAAGTATTGTTCACGATTGGGAGAATCTACTTCAGTGACCTATTTCGTGTATTTTCTCATTATGGTAAATAATATATTATAGTTCTTTAATGTCCTCTTATAATGATGCTGTGTCCCTTATTCATCTGCATATAGAATAGATACATCTCTCTAGTATATAATCATTTAAAAGCAAAAGGCAAAAGATAAACTTGCAAATCAGAGAAATATATATTTATGTAGTTAAATATAGCATGCTAACTTTTATAAATCAATATGAAAGGAACAGAAATTATCTGTGCAAAAAATGCTTTAACAGAATATAGGTCGTTTTGCAGAGTGTTTTCGCTTGTTAAACGAAAACAAACACTGAGGAGTAGGATTTTTTCAATATAAAGCCTCATTTTTCTGCTGCTGCTAGAGAAGTCAGTAAGTGAATTTTCCAGATAACTGAGCTATAATTTCAATAATCTCCAAATGACTTATTTAACCTCTTTCCCCTATGAGAAATATTCTAATATTTATTAAATATTGTAAGATCTTCCTAAGTGAAAATCTTCAAATGCAGCTTAAGCTCTTTTTAATAATTTGGGGCCACTATTAATACCACATTTCCTCATTATAAGACTTCTTCATCTTAGGAAATCCATTGTTGCAAAATGAAGTCTTCTGGGAAAAGTAAATTAATATTAAACATACTTATTGACAAGATGTGTACATGGCAATTTCAAAACTTTAAAACATATTGGGGGGATTACATCTTTGAATGCTAGAACTGTGTGTTAATTCTTAAAGTGTTCCCCAAAATGCAGCAGAATGGTCCTGCTTTTGTTCCTTTTCCCACTACTTGCCAGATTCTCAGTGGTTACTTCTCACCTGCATTACTTCTAGTGTAAACTCATGTCCATTCCCTTCTGTTCTGCTGCCAGCCTGACCTGAGCTGGGAGCTGAGGTGGGAAATCCGGATGGCAAACAAATCAATAATTATGCGCTAAATTGTAGCAGTCAGTTTCTTCCCTGAGACCCTAAGGCTATACTATGATGCTGACGTTTTGTGACAATTGGCTTCTGTGCTCAGAGGTTTGGGGTCATCTCCAGTGTCAGGACTATGTCCCCATGAACTAGTATTGCCAGGAACTTGTACTTTGATTGAGTGGCATGTTAACTGCATTAGGAATTTTGGGATACATTTTATGTAGATGACTGAAGTCTGCACAGCCCTACGCTTTCATTGCTTGAAAGAAATATAGGAAATGATCTTCATTTCAGAAGCGACTCTGTCAGGAGATACACTTAGATCTCAGGGACAGGACATATACAAAAAAAGAATCTCGGAACAGAAGGGATGCCATTTTCACCTTGCTGTGGGGGCCCACAGCTTTGTGGTTCCTAGCACAGGCCCCATGTCTGTGACAAACATTAGGGTGGTATTTTCAGGGAGTGGGACAAAATGAGAAATTAAGTCAGAGGGGAAATTCAAGTCTAAGATGACTCTCAAATTCACAAGGAAAGCATTGCATAGGTTTTTCATAAGAGGGCTTCAGTCAGTGGTTTCACAGGAGGTTTAAGAAATGAAGGAACACTTTCCATCAGCCCAAGGGAAGAAGATAACAAAGTTAGCAAAGTCTTCAAGATCCAGAGAAGCAGGCTGAGATTTCACTGGGATGACTAGGTTCCGGGTAGTAATTGGCATGCCTGAAGAGAAACTTTGCAAAGGCCCTAACTGGATCATCAGCAGAGAACACAGTCACTCAAAAGGTACATCGTGTTTGGATTTCTCACTTCTAAGAGAGAGGCACTAGGTATTTCAGCAACAAAGAGATATCTCGGGCATCACCAATACGGAGGGTGTAGGGCTGACTGTGCTTTTTGTTAGGGATCTGGTGAGTTTGAGCCTGAATATCATGGACACTTGTACTCACTTTTTTGGTAAGAACTTGGGAAATTCTAGAGAAGTCAAGAAATGACATCCACATGATTATTTTCAAAGCCTATGGTGTCACAAATTGAAATGCACTGTCATTGTAAGAAAAAGCATGGATTTAGCCCAAGGTCTTCTATAAGCCAATTGTATACAACTCTAGATTCTGGTATGGAGCAAGAAATATTTTTGAGGAAATCAGGTCAGAATGATCCATATAACAGAAAGGAAGAGAAAACTGATCAGACTGGGTATATGAGGTAGAGAAGAAAACTCTAAAGAGGTTATGAAACTGGATATAGAAAAGGTAGAAAGATAAAGGAGTGAAGAACTGTGAGAGGCAATCTTACAGGTCAGTATGTTCTTTTGGGGATGTTTCGTAGCCTTGAGCCATTTCTGCCCAGCTCTACCTTTTCTTCTGCTGAGACTGGTTAATATTCTCCCTTCTACTAACAGTACTGTCACTGTCCATTATACATACAAGTTTTTGGTTCTCTTCTGTTACAAAAGCAATTTTAAAGGGTATTGTTGTTCTTGTTCTGTCACACTGCTATTGCTTGAGGATATTGATAAAAATAATAGAGAACCAGATAGTAATGAATATTTTCCTCTTCTTTCTCTTCCCCTATCATTGTATATGCCACTGTTATTTCACCTATTCTGTGAATAAGGAACTCTGACAAGGTCTAAGGCTAAAAACAGGAAACATTCTAGGGGAGAGACATGCACAGAATCACAATAAAAATGTGTGGTTGTTGCATTAAGTAAATTTTAACGACATCAGAAATCTAGAAGAAAGAGCACTGGTCAAGGTCAGGGAATGAACCAGGTGTTCAGAGAAAAGAAAATTCTTAGCTGAAAGCCAAATGGAAACAAACCAGTGAAAATCCCCAGCACCACCATCACCAATACAAACAATGTAACAAGGATGGGAGTGTGCCAGGTGTCATATATCAAGTTCCCTAGAAGCAGACTTTGAGATAAGGCTACCATGTGTGGAATTTGTGGGGCAGGGGTACACTTCAAGAAAAACCTGTCACTGAGAGAGTGAAGCAGGAGAAGGTAAAAAAAAGAACTAATCAAGGATGTGGTCTCAGGTAGAGACCTAACCACTTAAGGAATCACAGCTTAGAATTTTAGTAACCTTCCTGAGGTCATATAGTTAATTAAAAATAAAGCTAAGGTTAGGTCTTGATGAATAAAAAATCCATACACTTTTCACTATACCAACTTTTCTTCTTGAGAGAATAGACCCAAAAAGAGTCAAGACTTTATGCTCACTCAACTTTAATGAGGATGAAGAAAGGCCACTTTAATGAAAATGTCCTTGACTGTAGAGTTTGAGCTAAATTTGGAGTCTGATAGAGGTTATATTCATTAGCCTCAAGGGCAAAACAAAACAAAAAAAACAACAAAAGGGTACATAAGGTTTTGGCCAGTTTTCAATATTTTAGATAATTGTTTTTATATAATTATGTACTCATATACATAATATTTTCTCCACTAGTATCTGTTACATGCAAGAAAATGTTTCAACAGAGATTTGCATTAATACATGGCTAGTGTCATTGGTGAAATGCAGGAATTGAGGAACCTCTTAACCCCAGAAATATGCAAGACACTATTTAAACCATAATAGAGTCATTCTGCATAATCTTTTGCATAATTATTTTGATTCCTAACACTTAACAGTGGAAAGGGCATAGACTGACTGAGGAAAGCTAAAGTTTGCCTAAGCTATAAAGCTTTGAAAACCTCAACTTTAGGGAATTTTAAAAAGATCTAACTCACCTTCTCTTTCACCCAGAGCTAAGTTGCAAAGGCAATGAAAATATTTATTTATCAATACTTGGACCCAAACCATGCTAACAATATGCTCACTTCACAATACAGTTCTCATTTCCTAGAGTGGTTAAGATTGTACCTGGAGTTGCCACTCTGTAGTAGCTCTGAAAATTTAGGCATGTTCCTCTGCTTTAGTTCTCTCCCTGGCAGGTAAAATGAAAGCAGAATATTTCATGGTAAAGTACTTGGAAAGTACTGGGCATGGAGTAAGAATTCAAAAATGCTAGGTATCACAATTGCTTTGAACTTTAGGCTAGCCATTCCTCTACCAAAAATCCAGATGGAAGTACCTCCAAAGATCTCTTCTTCTTTTTTTTAATGCTTATTTATTTATCTTGAGAGAGAGAGAGAGAGCACAAGCAGGGGAGGGGCAGAGAAAAGGAGAGAGACAGAACACTAAGCAGGCTCTGCATTGTCAGCAGAGAGCTGGACATGGACTCGATCCCATGAACTATTATGTTAGATCATGACTGAAATCAAGAATCGGATGCTTAACTGACCAAGCCACCCAGGTGCCCATCTATTCTTTTTTATATTCTGTCAGCAGACCATTTTATCCTTCCTTCAGCTGACACCCACTGCTTCTCCTTCTATACATCCTTCTGCCCTCTGGAAAATCACTTCCATGGTAAACAAGCTCTTCTAAACCTTTAGTCTCTTCCCAGACCAGTTCTTCCACCTCCACCTCTTAACTGAAATTTGTCTTCACTCTAATGACAATGCCTTCTTAAAGAGTTCAGCCATCCAAAGGAGATGATGAGGGTGTTTGTTTGCTTGTTTGTTTGTTTGTTTGTTGTGCATCACCTACTAAAAGCCCTAAGATAGAGAAAGAATTAAGGGACCCAAAGGCAGGGCTTGAACTCACAGCCCTGAGATCCAGACCTGAGCTGAGATCAAGAGTCAGACACTTAACCAACAGAGCCTCCCAAGTGCCCCAGCAATCTTTCATTCTTAATGACCTTACTCTTTTACCCTCTTGCCTACAACTTTGTTTTCCATAAGATTTGTGACATCTGGCTGTACCACTTTGCCTATATCCCACTTTTTACATTCTGATTTTTCCCCAGTCTTACCAGTCAGTCTGATAAAGGAAAAGGGTAAAGGGAGCAGTGCAGGCAGAGATAGAGGCTTCCTTTACCTCAGTTTTCAAAGAGCTGAAGTTCATAGTGTATGGACCTCTAAGGAAGCAAGAAGAGGGAGAGGCACCTCTTTCCTAATGAGAAAATTGGCCAAAAAAAAAAAAACCACAAAAACAGAAATAAGTTCATGAAGAGTCTTTTAAGCTCAGACATTTGAACTTTATTCTAAAAACTGCAGGGAGCCACTCAAGAATTTAGAATGTTGAGAGAAACAGTAAGATTTGAATTTTAGATCACTGTGACTACGTTGTGGAAGGTGGTCTGGAAGCTATTGCTACACATGACTTAAGGGTATATCAGTGGGGATAAAGGGAGAATTTGGGAGATAATATGGAAATAGATTAACTAAGACTTAGGAAATATTTAGGTAATTAGTGGGAGAAGAGCCTGAAGTAACCTCCGGGTTCATGTTTTGAGAAAGTAGGTATTTACTGATGCTGTTATATTTTGTCCTAAGTAGAGTTTCTAAGGCACAAGATTATTACAAGGATAAATTAGTTAGTCCAATTAAAGTCACTTACACCATTCTGGGGCACCTGGGTGGCTCAGTCAATTAAGTGTCCAAATTCAGTTCAGGTCATGATCTCACTGTTCATGAGTTTGAGCCTCACATTGGACTGCATGCTGACAGCTCAGAGCCTGAAGCCTGCTTCAGGTTCTGGGTCTCCCTCTCTATTTCTGCCCCTCCCCCACTCACACTCTCTCTCTTCCAAAAATAAATAAACACTAAAAAAAATAAAGTCACTTACACCATTCTTGGAATTAACTTTTTTATTTGCAAAGATACTGAGTATACACGGAGGTTAAGGTCAGTGTGAGGGAAGAGAGGAGAGGTGAACACAGAAGATAAATTGGGTTTTGGACTTGTTGAGGTAGGAGTAGGCCCCTGAGGACATCCAGTCAGATTACAGAACTCAGAGAACTCAACACAAGAAAACATGACTGCCTAGCGCTATGGTTTGAAGGGTCTTCAATACAGTGAAACTCACAATTTTAAATTATTAAATCCATTTAAATATAAGTAGAGAAAAGAGAGTGAAAGGATGATTGAACCAAGAACAAAGCTCTGAGCAAATCAATCTTTGGGAGGAGACAGAGAGAGAAGAGCCTAAGAAAAATGAAACATTGTAGATAGGAATTCAAACACGGTATTAGGAGAAAAGAGTTGAAAAAAAGAGGAGGTGGGAGTGGAGGAAATCAACACTGTAAACTCCTTTAGAATAAGGACTAATGTGTCAGAAAGAGGAGGTGATGTGCCCAGAGTTATTTCCACAGAGTACTAAGGTCTAATACTTGATTTAGTCATCCTAAAATCTCTGTCAAAGAAGAAATAAAAAAATGAGACTAACAACTTTTGGTTGGGGAGGAAGGAAAGATGACTATACCTTAAGGGAAATGTGAGTTGTTTTTTTGTTTTGTTTTGGTTTTGGTTTTTTAATAGAGGGACTGTTCCAGAGCAAGAGAGAGGAAAGTGAGAGAGGCTTAGATTGAGAGAAAAGGGATAGGGATTATGTTAGACCAGAGAAAAGCACCTTCTGCCCTGTCACAGGGGAGCAGGTGAAAAGCTAAGTGCAAGCAGTGTGTAAAGAAGGTTGCTAAGGAAGAAAATTGAGATACTTTTCTCCTGAGGAGTAGTGAAGTGAAGTGAGAGCCAGAGTCACCTACTGAGAGACAAGTGAAAAGTTATTGTGTTGGAAGTTGGAGAGAAATCTAAAAGTTTGAAATTAAAGATGAATCAAAGAAAAGTTGTCTGGGTTTACATAAGGTGATGTTGGGATCACCCTAAAAACCCAGCTGAGATTAGAAACCATCAGTTTGCAGTGGTTTCTTTTCACAAGGCTTGTTGTTACTCAATATGAATCTTTCTTCTTACTGCTGATGCCCGTGACTGTCATTCAGACTCCTTGCCTGGGTTCTGATTTCTGTTACTCTACTTTATCTTGACCTCTTACCTTTGGCCCCAGTCTCTCAGCCTTAATATCTCTTTAACACTGCTTCAACAAGTCCATACATAATAAGCAAGATCAATGGGGCAGACCAACAGAGGGCAGAGCAACTTTGTTATAGTCAATTATATAAAAAGTGAGTATTTCTTTGTTCTCTTTCCCATCTGTATTAGTCAGCATTCTCCAGAGAAATAAAGCCAGTAGAATATGTGTATATAAATAGATGTGTTAGAAGGAATTGGCTCACCTGAATTTAGAAGCTGAGAATTCCATACCCAGGAAGGCCACTCACACTTTCAGTCTGAGTCCAAAGGCCTGAGAAGCAAGAGAGCTGATGGTGTAAGTTCTAGTCAAGTTCAAATCCAAAGGTGAGAGAATATTGATGTTCCAGCATCAGTACAGTTAAGCAGAGAAAGTTATTTCTCCCTTTCTTAGGCTTTTGGTTCTTTTCAATCCATTGGTAAATTGGATGGTGACCACCTACATTGGGGAAGATAATCTACTTTACTCTATAAATGTCAATAATCAAATGTTAATTTCATGTAGAAACTTCCTCACAGAAACACCAAGAAAGTATGTTTAACCAATACCTAGGCATTCTGTGGCCCACTGACACATAAAATTAACTATCACACCATCCCAATTCCAGAAGTTAAAAAATGAACAGAATTTTTCATATAGTTAGATTAAAACTCCAAATTGCTTACTGCACCTCTAAACACTTTGAGTAGATAATGAAAGAAAATGCAAAATGCTTATTGATTCATGATGTGGTTTCATCTTAGCTTGGGCAAACCATGCAGTATTTAATACATAGTAACAGAATATTTACTATTGAAACTTGAAAAGATGTGAGTTCTTTGTGTGCAATCTTTCATTTATGCATGTGAGAAGGTTTTCTTTTTTTTTAATATTTTTACAATGTAGTACTTGTTTTGCTTGTTGGGGGTGTTTGCTTATTTAATGCATTCCGTCAAGGAAAGAAATTACATGCTGGTTTTTTTTTTCCCCATAGGAAGTGTGTCTTGGGTTTTTCCCTTATTATTTTCTTTACTTTTTTTTCCCTCTTCTTTTTTTGGTGGTGGGGGTGGTTATGTTTAAATGAAGTTGCTTTTACAGCACCAAAGACTTAATCATCCATTTCCTACATAAAAGGTAGCTACTTTTTTGCATGGACCTCAAGTATATTGTAGTATAGAGGTGGAATTTAAGGAAAGGTATTAAGCAGGCTGTGTTTTAGCTTATGGGCAAGTAATAAATTGTATCAT
>PJEM01013695.1:0-39485 GCA_004023845.1 Helogale parvula
AGAATCCCAAGTGGGTTCCACACTGTCAGCCCAGAGCCCACTGTGGGGCTCAATCTCATGACCTGTGAGATCACGATCTGAGCCAAAACCAAGAGTCAGATACTTAACTGACTGAGCTGCCCAGGTGCTCCTTATCTCAAGTCTTACACTGTCCAAGTGCATATATTACTTTATTTATTAAAAAAAAAAAAAGACAGAAGGTGACGTTTCCATATTCCAAATCACCAAATGTACTTTGGAAAGGTTAAGTCACCTGTTGAATGCCACATGTCCTGTAAGGAATGGAGTCAGAAGAAGGGCCCAAGTCATCTCATGCCAAATATCCTGCTTTTTAACAACATATTTTGATACTTTCTAGAGGTTTTCCAAGCTGCAGTCTTGCTCCTCAATATCCCTTTCCATTTATTCAAGCAAATATACTCCAAAGCAAAAGCAAAGACTGTCGTGAGCCACTTTTGGAGCCATTCCCACATTCTATCATTTCCATGCAAAATGTTCTCCCCACAGAATCCCAGGTGAGTTGACAGCTGCTTCCTGCTGTCTTTTCTCACTGGAAGAACCACTTCCTGCTGGATGCGTCTCAGTTTATGCTGCTTTCCAGGCACATAGGACACAAGACACGTGCTGGAGTTCTCTGAGCCCTTCACCCCCTTCCTGGAGTATTCAAGTTCCAATCTTGGATCTCTTCATTTCTCACAGAAATGAAATACCTATTAAGGAGGCTTGGCCACAGCTTGACCACGTGTACAATACAGCTTTGCAGAGTGAATCTGTACGTGGTGGCCTTTGGGGTTTCTTGTTGAAATCGTTTGAAAATTTACATTTTTAATGGAATTTTTCAGACACGCAAAAGGTGTAAAATTATATAGGGCATCCTTTTCAGCACAGCGGCTTGGAAAGCAAATGTGACTCGTAGAAGTTTCTTGTGTAGTCCCTATTCATGTATGCACTCCCCAGTTTTGCATTTGATGTGTCTCAGCCTTTTTCATTCAGTTTTTACGTTTCCTTCTAATTTAGGATTCCTCAAATATTACAAATATCGTCCCTAGCAACAGCAAGTTCACAAGGAAGCAGAGGAAATGGGTAAGGCATTTCTCGAAGGCTCACTGAGTCTCTTAGATCTATAGTTGGATTTCCCTTAGATGGTCTCAGGGCCAGTGGCGCAATGGATAACGCGTCTGACTATGGATTTCCCTTAGATGTGCTGGACTCATATTCATTTGAGAATAAAGGCTAATGTTTATTTTTAGTCTAGAAAAATGTATATGGTCAGCTTCTCAGTTTCCCAGAGGAATAACAGGAAAATTTCTGTAGTGCCAGCTGTCCCAGAGCTCCTGAGAAGGCTCCTGGGTCCGTTTCCGCACTAATATCATTTTAGCCAAGAATGAAGTATCGGTTATAATTTCTTCATCTATAAGGAGAAACTTTTTACAGTTATTCTTTCTCTTTGCACTTTCAAGATATATATATATATATATATATATATATATATATATATATATATTCAAGATATATATGTCATATATATATGAGAACATTTTTTATGTAGCTTAGCAATTAATTTCAAAAATTACTTAGGGTAGGGGGACCTGGGTGGCTCACTCAGTTAAGCATCTGACTCTTGATTTCAGCTCAGGTCATGATCTCACAGTTCTTGGGTTTGAGTCCCCCATCAGGCTTTGTCCCGATGGCATGGAGCCCATTTGGGATTCTCTCTCTCTCCCTCTCTCTCTCTCTCTCTTTCTCTGCCCCTCTGCACTCATTCTCTCTCTCTTTCTCTTTCAAAATTAATACATTTTAAAAACCTTAAAATTTTAAAAATTACTTATGGTAATATTAAGAAATTTTGTGACATATATGATATAACTTAATATGAGATTTTGGTTTGAGGTTTTATTTAGGTTATTATTTTTATGTATTCCCTTTTAATTTAAAATACTTTTATTTATTTTAAAAGAATATTTTTAAAGAATAATAAAATAAGTATCCATAAACTTGCCAGTCAAATTATAAACTAAATTGTTACTAATATATGTTGTAAGTTGTGTATATCAATCTGTGACACTTTCCATTCCCCTTTACCCCTTGAGGTTTTCCATTAACTTGTTTTTATTTTTACTTTTATAGTTTAATCATATTTGTATGTATCCCAAAAGACCATATTGTGAAGTTTTGTTAGTTTTGAGTTTTATAGAAATATTATCATACTGTAGGAAGTCAGCTACAACTTTCTTTTGTCATCAAATGTTAAGTATTGATGCATGTAGTCATAGTTCAACTTTAATTTCTCTGTAATATACCATTTTTTGATGTAAGACCTATTGACATTCTCCTCTCTACATATTTTGATTTCCATAGTTTCACATTACAGTAAATATATATATATTTAAATGTTTATTTATTTTTGAGAGGGAGACAGAGCAGGGAAGTGGCAGAGATAGAGGGAGACACAGAATCCGAAGGAGGCTCCAGGTTCTGAGCTGTCAACACAGAGCTGGATGTAGGGCTCGAATTTACGAACTGTGAGATCATGACCTGAGCTGAAGTCAGAAGCTCAACCAACTGAGCCACCCAGGCACCTCTATGTTACAATAAATATTTCTGTTAAAATTCTTGCACATGTCTCTAGGTACACATAAGTGCAAGTGTTTCTACTTGTCTACTTGTCTTTTCTGGACGTTTTTGGAAATTCATTGTGTATTTTTGGTTCTAAATCTTAGTTACTTTTAGGCATTAAAAATATGTGCTCCCAGTTTATGAACTATCTTTCCACCTTTATGATGTCCTTGGATGTCGTGTCCCGCCCCGGCCGCGCCGGCCCGAGGGGCGGAGGATCGACACGGGTTCTTCTCCTGAGAGAGGGAGAGAGAAAACAGGGGGCAGGAAAGGGGACGCACGGAGAATAAAACACAACACTCACGGTTTCTGGTCAGGCGAAGAGAGAGAGCGTTTATTAAGAGAACTGTCTCTTATATACCATTCTCAGGGCGGGAGGAACAAAGCATTTGATTTTAAGTCAATTGATTTTAAGATACCAGGTAAGAGAAAAGCCCCGACTTGCCTTCAGCAATGCTGGGAGGTGGAGAGTTAACACTGAATAGGTTTTGATCTTTTATGCACCTTGGCCCTCTAGTCTGGCGCAGCATGACTGTCGCCAAGGAATTTTGCCATCTCCAGCTTCCAGATGCAAATCTTCTTTACTGGCTCACTCTGTTGAGAGTGATAATCCTTGCCTTGAGGCAGACAGAAACATGGCAGTCCCCGACACTTGGATAAGTGAGAGTTCTTAATTTTGACGTAATAGCATTTATCAGATTATTATTTCATGCTCCCTTCATAAATATTCTTCTATATTTTCTTCTAAGAGTTTTGAAACTTGACTTTCAATTCTAAGTATTACATGCAGAATTATTTTCTATGGTGTAAGAATATAATTTTGTATTTTCAAGATTCCTAGTACTTATTGAATTTCTATTTTTTCCCATTTCTCTCTAGTTCCACCTCAGTTTTATGTCAGCTGTATATATTTACTCCTCCTTGGACCCCTCTCCTACTTTTCCGATGCCTCTGACTGGTCTCTCATTGCTTATTTAGTTCACTACAGAAACTGCTGGTATTTGATTAGTTTTAACCAGCAAAATTGGGGGTGTCTGGGTGGTTTAGTCAGTTAAGCATCTGATTCTTGGTTATGGCTTTGGTCATGATCTCATTGTTTGTGAGTTCAAGCCCCACATTGGGCTCTGCACTGGCAGCATGGGGCTTGCTTGGAATTGATTCTCTGTCTCCCTCTCTCTCTGCTTCTCCCTTCAAAAATAAATAAGTAAACTTAAAAAAAACAGAGCAAAAGCAAAAACAACCATTTCATATGGTTCCAAACAAAATAGAATCCTTACAGCATTCCTTCAAATGTCTTCAGCTCTAATATTCAGATTTTAGAATATCTATATTCTATATAGATTATCTAATATTCAATAAATATAAATTACCTAATATTCAAATATGGAATTCTCTCTTAATATTACTCCATAGCTTTAAGCCTAAGCTTTCACCTCTTTACTATAGGCTGTACATACAGGGACTCTGTTGGCACCTCAGGCTTTAACACACCCCTGCCCCCCATCCCCACCCAAGGTCCTTTCCTTATTTGTCCTCCAGGCTTAGCTAAAGTACATGTCCTCTTATTTTCTCAGAATGATCTGTATCAGCACTTAACTTTTCCACCCAGTTTTAGGATCACTCCTTACTCCTCCCAATTTACAGTTTATGCTGTGTTCAATTGAGTTTGTATTACAAATCCATCCATTCTTTATATTCCTTTTGAAACTGTCCTAGTTCAATCCCTTCTGTCTTATAATACCTGGTTCTAATTATGTACTACTTAAAAGCACAGAGAGATGGAGGGGCAAGCAGAATGCAATCAAAATACCAGTGGCTACAAGGACTCTGCTTTTAATAGGGCCAAGGAAGTTTTTACCAGACCGATAATAACACAGATACTACAGATAATAACTATAAATGTGGAAAAGATATGGGGGGAAAAAACTTACTTACTTGAAAGTGCTAGACAGGGGGCACCTGGGTGGCTCAGTCAGTTAAGCATCTGACTTCAGCTTAGGCCATGATCTCACAGTTCATGGGTTCAAGCCATGCATCAGGCTCTGTGCTGACAGAGCTGGAGCCTGTTTCAGATTCTGCATCTCTTTCTCTCTATGGAGACTCTCTCTCTCTCTCTCTCTCTCTCTCATAAATAAACATTTTTTTAAAAAGTATTAACCGGTGCACAAAAGTAGGCAAATTCCAGGGAGAATCAACATTTGAAAAGAGAGAGCAGCACGGGCTGTGTTTCTCATGTTATGGCATTACTATTAGCATAGAAGCAGCTGTGCCCAGTGACATATGGAATGAAAAACTTTTCGAAAATAAGGCTTTGTTTGTTTTTTTGATCTGAAAAACGAGAGGATAGAGTTCAGGGCTACAAAAGCTACTGGTGAATGAGCTAGAGATACCAGCAGTCAGCAAGCCAAAGAGAGGGAGGGAGCCTCAGATTTGCTTTATACACTCTAGCAAGATCAGTGGGTGATCTCTGAATCGTGCATCCATGAAGAAGACACAAAGCGATCCAGCTCAGGACTGAGATTTGAGCATCTCCCTCACTAACTGCCTTGGGATTTGCCGTTGACTTCAGCAGAGTGAATTTCCTTATTAAACAAACAAGACAAACATCAATATTTTTGGAGATAATAACAAAATTCATTTCCTAGATATGATCCCAAAGTATCTGACATACTAAGAGCCAGGAAAATGTGAGCCATTCTCTCTGGAAAAGGAAATTAGCAGAAGCAACTTCAAAATCATTCAATGCTGGGATGAACATCCTAATGTTTTAGAGCAGCCATTAAAGTTATGCTCAGTGAGTGCAAGGAAAACAGGGGTTCAATGACAAAAGGGAGAAAATCCTCAGTAGAAAAACAAAACTACAAAAAAAAAGACAGAAATTCTAGAACTTAAAAATAACATATCAGTCATTAGAAGTATACCAGATAAGCTTATTTCTGAAATGGAATCAAAAGAGAAAAGACAAAGTGAACCTGAAGTTGAGCTAATAGAAATGATTGGATTCAGAGATTACAGAAAAAAAAAAAAAAAAGATTGAAAAAAAGTGGACATGTCCTCACAGCCCTGTGACAATATAAAGATCTAACGTAAATGTATAATTGAAGTTCCAGAAGGATAGGAGAGAAAACAGTGCCAAAATTATTTTAAAATACAAACACTCTAATTTTTCCATATTTGGTGAACATAATAAATGTACAGATTAAGGATTTCAGTAAATGCAAAGCAAGATTAAAAAAATCAGGCTATGCGTGCCCTCTTCAAATTGCTAAAAACAATGATAAAGAAAATATCATAGAAGAAGCCAGAGAAAAATGACACAGTCCATACAAAACAGCTTTTTAAGTGAATTATGACCTGGCACAAAAACTATGATGCCGACATAGCGCGGAACGTGCCTTTATGTGCAGAAGGAGCAGCCTATTAGCTAGAAGTTCTATATGGAGCAAAATCATCTTTCACTAATGATGTTGAAATGAAAACATTTTTTAGATAAAATAAAACTAGTGAGATGTTCTCCAGCAGACATATGCTGTAAGACACGTTAAAGCAAATTCTCTGGGATGGAAAAAAAAATGCTACCAAATGGGTAATTGGATATTCAGCAGAAGCGAATACCAGCCCAAATGTAAAATTATAGATAAGTATAAAAGGCTATTTTTCCTTCTGATTTCTTTGAAGTACATGACCCGAAAAGCAAAACCATGATATTGTTATATAAGGTTTTAATGGTACAGATGTTAATATATGTGATGCACATAGCATGAAGATACAGGCACAAATGAGCTAAGACTTGTGTAAGATTTCTACACTTAACCTGCGCTGGTATAATATTAAGTTTAAATAGACTCTGAAAAACAAAGGATTAAACATCAAAAAATAATGCAAGATACTATAAACAAAGAGCAAATAGCTGAATGTACAATTCTAGAAATACTCAAATAATTTAAAAGGGAAAATAAGTCAAAGAACAGAGAATTGATAAATGGAGAGAGACACAGAAAACAATTAATAAAATAGTAGACCTATATCCAACCATGCCCAAAATTACAATAATTGCAATGGTCAAAGTATTAATGATTGAAAGACAGGAATTGTCATAACTTCATTCTGCCTATAGAAATGCACTCCAAGCACAGATAATTGCAAAGTAAATGAATGACAAAATATGCAGCAGGCAAATAGCCCAAGACGACTGGCTTGGCCACACTGATATCAGATAAAACAGACTTAAAGAGAGTTAATCATAATGGTAAAAATGCTTAATTCCCCAAGAATATACAACAATCATAATAGTGTGAATCTACTAACAGAGCTCCAAAAGAACGTTGTTAGAAGGTGAAGAAGGGTCAGTAAATTGTCCTCCAGTCTGAGAAGTCACTTTAAGAGCCAAAATCAAAGCAAGATACTCCACACCATTTCCATAGAGTATTTATTCAGGGCGACTTACTGACCATGGGGAATCAGATGAACGCACCAATCAAGCACTAAACTGCTACTCTCCACTCAGTCCAGACTCAACTCACAGCTTTTATAGAGCTAGGAGCACTGCAGTGAAGTCGAAGGATCGTTATCTAAAGTGGCATGATCTGGGGGCGCCTGGGTGGCTCAGTCACTTAAGCGTCTGACTTCAGCTCAGGTCATCATCTCACGGCTTTTGAGTTCGAGCCCGTGCTGACAGCTCAGAGCCTGGATGGTGTTTCAGATTCTGTGTCTCCCTCTCTCTCGGACCCTCCCCTGCTCACACAGGCCCTCGTTCTCGCGCGCTCTCTCTCAAAAATAAATAAATAAACATTAAAAAAAATTTTTAAGTGGTATGATCTGCCCAGAGAGAGTGGGGCCTTCTGTGTGCCACTTTCAGAAAGATGAGAATAAACTCTCCCGCATTCCCATTGGGACCTACATTAATCTCCACAGCACCTGGAACACGTAGTCCCAGGGGACGACATTGCATGGGCATGACCAAGATGGAGGGCCAAAGACAGAGTCAGTGTTGTCAACACTTATGAAGCAAAGTTCTACAGAGAATAGACAACTTGATAAGAAATTTTAACTCTCTTATCTTGGAAATGGATAGAACAATACTGGCAATATTAGGGAAAAAATAAGGTAATCTAGCCAATGCTATCCACTGCCTTACTACTGGTGTTTATACACCAACAATTACAGAATACACACTTTTTAAAATGTACTTGACAAGTTTACCACAATAGACCCTAGGCTTAACTGTAAAGTATGCTTCAACAATTTAGAATAACTGAAATTACACATCTTGATTTAGAAATACATAATAAGAAGATATTTAGGAACATAATACATAGGTTAAATAATATAAATTGGCTGCAGAAGAAGTCACAAAGAAAGGTAGAAATTATTTCTAAGTGAATGATAGTGCATATACATTTCAACATTTGTGGGATACAACTAGCTAAATAGAGGGAGATATGCAGTATTATATGTCTTTATTTGAAAAAAAAGAAAATTATGACCAAAGATTCAACCTTAAGAATCCAACAAAAAAATTACAAGAAAATTAGAAGGAAATAAGAACAATAGTAATAATAGGAAGCAAAAGTCAATGAAATAAAATGAGGAAAATGATGAAGAAAGTGATCAAAGTAAAATGTTATTTCTATTAAAAATTCCAGAAAGTTTGTCAACCCCAATCAGACTGACAAAATAAAAAAGACAAAGAACAAAAACTAGTAATATTAAGAATGAAAAAGGGGTTGTTGACTATAGATCTTACAGGTATTGAAATAATAATGATATATTATAAACAGCTCATGTCTTAGAAATGTTAGAAGAAAATGAAAAAATCCCTTGAGAATATCATTTATCAACACTGGCATATGATTTAAAAATCTAAATATTTCTACATTGATTAAATATATTGAACTCATTATCATAAACCTCTACACAAATAAAATTACAGATTTAAATGGTTTCACTAGTAAATTCTATCAAATATTTGAGAAAGAAATTAATCTCATTCAGAAATTATAAGCAGAAGGAATGCTTTCCGAATGATTTTATGAAATTACCATCATAGTCACACCAAAACCTGACAGTCACTACAGATATCCATTAAAATATCCCTCATAAACATCGATCTATGTAAAAAGTATAATACCTGACAACCAAGTAAATATTCTCAATATGTAATATGGGCATTAATCAATGTAAGTTGCCATATCAACAGAAAAACAACAACATAAACCATTTGCACCAATTCGTGTAGAAAAACTATTCAAGACTCAGTCATAATAAATACACTCAACAAACATAGAATACAAAGGAACTTCCTCCAGTTGAAACAACAACTATGAAAAATCTACAGCTATCACCATGCCTAATGATGAAATATTGAATGTTTCCCCCTAAATTTGGGGACCAAGCAAGGATGTATACTCCCACTACTTCTACTTAAGATTATAAGAAAAGTGTAGCCAGTATAAAAGGAGAAATAAAAACAGAAAGAGAGAGAGAGAGAAAATAAAGAAGTAAATTTTTCTTATATGCAGATGACTTCATTGTTTATGTGTAAAATCCTAAAACATCTATAAAATAACTTCAGAAACGAATAGAGGAATTTACCATGGTTTTATGATGTACAAAAAGAAGTTAATGTTAAAAATCAATTATATTTTTGTACATTAGCAACAAACATATGGAAATAAAATAAATCACTTATTGTACAATAGCATTAAAATATTAAATCATTAACATTATATTTAATCAAGGACATACAAGAAATCTACACTGTAAACTAAAACACACCTCTAGGAAAAATTCAAAAAGACATAAATAAATACAGAGATAAACTATGTTCACGGATTGGAAGACTTGATACTGTCAAGATACTATTTCTATCCAAATTGATATATAGAATCAATACAAATTCCAACCCTTAATTTAGTAGATGAAATTTTGGTATAAGTAGACATGCAAATTCTGAATTGATGTAGAAAAGCAGAGAACATAGATCTCCCAAACAATCTTGTAAAAGAATGAGTTTAAACATTTAATACTTAAAAAGAATGTAACCAAGAAAATGTGAGATAGACATATATATTGATTGATAAAAAAGCATAGACTTGTAGGCTGTACAGCTATTTGATTTTCAGTAGAAGTGCCAAGGGAAGGGGGGAAAGGCTTTTTAACAAGTGATGCTGGAATAACTGGATATCCACATGGAAAAAAATAAAGTATTACTTTCTACTGCACAAAAAAGGAATTAAAGATGGAATAAACGCTAAAACTATAAAAGTTTTACAAGAAAATGTTATAGAATACATTCAAAGTTGAAAAGTATTCCTTGGATCAGAAAAAGTAATAAGAGAAACCTTGATGCTAGATTTCATTAAATTAAAAAATCTTTTTTTGATCAAAAATACCATTAAGAAAAATTAACAGACAAGTAATAGATTTGAAGAGAATATTCAAAAAACATATCTGACAAAGTACTGGTATCCAGGATATGTAAACTTTTACAACTTAGTAATAAAACTACAAGAAACTTTATAAGATATGGGCAAAGTTTAAATAGACATTCCCAAAAGAAGTTATCCAAGTGACCAAGAAGTCCATCAAGAAAGTTGAAGTCATTAGAACCGTTCACATTTAAAATCACAATGATCTAATACTCCATAGTCAACAGAATAGCTAAGAGTATAAAGGTGGGTAACATTAATTGTTATTGAGGATGTGGGACAGCTGAAATTTTCATGTATTTTTGGTGGGAAAGTAAAATGGTACAATTAGTTTAGATAAAGATCTAGCATTTCCTTATAAAAACACACCCACACCACCCAGCAATTCTAATCCTAGTTACTCAAAAGAAATGAAAATGTATGTTCATCAAAAAAAACCCTTTTTTGCAAGATTGGTCATAGTATATTTACCATAATTCTCCTAAATGGAAAAGCCTGGGGTCCATCAATAGAAGAATGGATAAACTGGCATATTCCATACAATGGGATATTTCTCAGCCATAACAAAAGAATGAACTACTGAATTATGGAACAAATATATGAGTCTTGAAAATGTTACACTGAATGAAAGAACCTTTACAGAAAAGAGTCCATATTGTATGTAAGACTCCATTTATATACAGTTCCAGAACAAGCAAAGTAATCTCTAATGTGTGTGTAGGGGGGACTCTGAACAGAAGTTGGTTTTGGGGTTTGGGGGTAAGAATTTACTGGGAAGTGGAATTAGATAATTCTCTGCCACATTAGTTCCGTTCTAAGTATGACAAGGATTTGAGCTGCCTTAATGTATGCATTTGTCAAAACTCAACATATGTACCCTTAAAATCTGTGCACTTCTGGAATGTTTAGTTCAAATTGAAACAAAAATAAACTGTAATGAAATACATGCTGAAGCACTTCAGGAAAAAGTCAGTATGGTCTTATTTTAAGGCATTATATTGAAATGTCTCAAAATACATGATGAAACAATTGGTGGGCAGAGAAATGGCTACATGGATAGTCAAGTGTTAAACACATTTAGTAAAATGTGAATGGTAGGTGGGTTTTTACAAAATTGCCACATTTGAAATTTTTCATAATAAAATGTTGAAAAAGGAAATATGTCGGAGTCCAGCTCCAGCAGGTTCAGGGCTCCCTAAGGATGGACGGTGTCAGCAAAAGGGAGTGAGAGATCCTCAGCTTCTTTCTGCTCACCAGGCAGGCATCTCTGCACTGACCCAAGAGTCAGCTTTATTTATTGAAAACATGTATGGAGTACAAAACAGAAGTGGCAATCGCCTTAGACTATGACTTCTGATGACAAATTCTTTGGTATATAAAAATTTTCCAAAATACAGATTGGTGGAAGACCCATGCATAATTTTTATCAATAGTGAATGAGGTAGGTGACTATATGTTTATCACATGGGGAAGGAAGGGATCTTTAGCATTCAAATACAAGGCAAAGTTTTTAGCATAGCAAAGGCAAGAGTTAGGTCTTTGTGAGCAGGGGTCAACAGCCTGTTTTTGAGGGGAAGAAAACAGGTTTTGTAACATTTGCTCCTATAATAACAAAAGAAGAAACTCCTATAAGTTTTTTCATAAGGCACAATACACATATTTTTAGGATAAGAAGGCAAGTCACTCCTGATTTCAGTCGGTCAGGCGCTTTGGGGGTGGGTGCTCAAGCAGAAATTGAGTGGGGGTTGAATGGGTGTAGATGCCAGTCTCCATCTGACGGTGGGAAGCCAGCCCTTGTAAACCTGCCTTACTTCAGACATGACTCCCAGCAGAAATAAGGTACAAATAAAAGTAGAAATGAGAAATATATCTAAAATATACAATTAAAGAGATTAGTAACTCAGCTGATACAGATGTTGGAAAACAAGACTTTAAAGTGTGTGCCAAATGAGATTACTACTGATAATTCTAGATTTAAAACTATTGCAGCCACTGGAGTTCTCAGTACCACGAGGTGGGTGCAGGGAGCTTCTCCCCAGCAAAGTGTATTGTGTGGCTGAGAGAGAGCCAGGCATCTCCGGAATGAAAAGAGAGGGTGGCAAATGAAATGTGCGTTCACTGTTGTTTAACCTATATTCAGATCTTCCTCCTCCTCCATTGCAAACATGAGGTGAGGCGGTGGAAAGAAGCCAGGAGACGGTTCAAATGAATCTTCCTCCAGAAGAGAGAATTAGAGTTTGCAGAGACACTGAAGGCCTCAGGTTACTTAAGGAGCTTACCCATTCAAGGGACCAAAGCTGTCAATAGTTGGGTTCATACCACATCCCTTAAGGGCTTTCATCAACCCAAGATAATCTTTATTTTTGAATAGATAGTAAGATAGCTTGCACAAAATCCAGTAGGCAATTATGCAGCATAGGCAGTAAATTTCAGATATTCAGTGAATGTGATATGGATTGGGAAGCCAGGTGAGTAAATTCCTGATAACAGTATAATTCTCCTCAAATTAAGACTTAGGGGATGCTTATCATTAGTTGGTAGGAAGTGTGAAAAGTATTCAGGAGCAAGGAAAGCAAATCAGCAAAATATCGAAGTAGAGAAGGTAGGCGAGACTTAGGAATAAATATTAGAACTATCAAAAGAAACAGGGAAAAACAAAACATCGGTAGATTGTCTAAGTTGTCCCTGCTTGCTTACAGTTTATGCCAGACAGGAGGGAGTAAAAATGTGACTGGCAAAGCCTCAGGCCATTTGAGCTGCTCTGACAACGTACTCCAGATTGGGAAGCTGATCGACAAGAGAAATTTAATCCTCAGAGTTCTGGAGGCAGAAAGTGTGAGGTCAAGGTGCTAGCGTGGTTCAAGGGCCTTCTTCCTTGTCCTCACATGGCGCAAGGGGCGAGGGAGCTCTCCGGGTCCTTTTTGTGAGGCTCCGTCCCATCCATGAAGGGATCCCATTCATTCATCTCCATCCCATTCATGAAGGCTCCACCTCCCAAAAAGGCCCCACCTTCCAACAACCATTGGGGGCTGGGATTTCAACATATGAACCTGTGGCACGCATTCAGACCATAACAGGTAGACGGGACCTAGGGGAGACAGGTGTTGATCAACTGGAGGTTTTGCCTCAAAAAAAGGATTGGCTACACTAGTCACCCAGCTCCCTAACCCTATCCCCCAATAGCCTCCTGCTGAATAGTGAGGGAACACAGCTCCTACAAGGACCATACACTCTTGTCACCAAAAGAAAATGCCCTTTTTATTTTAATTTTATTTATTTATTTATTTATTTATTGTTTAATGTTTTATTTTTTTAAGTTTTTTTTAAATTTATTTTTGAGAGACAGCATGGGTCAGAGAGAGAAGGAGTCACAGGATCTGAAGACAGGCTCCAGGCTCTGAGCTAGCGGTCAGCACAGAGCCTGATGCAGGGATCGAACCCACAAACTGTGAGATCATGACCTAAGCCAAAGTCGGACGCTTAACCGACTGAGCCACTCAGGCGCCCCAATGTTTATTTTTGAAAGAGAAAGAGACAACGTGTTTTCCAGGGAGGGACAGAGAGAGAGAGGGAGACCCAGAATCCGAAGCAGACTCCATGCTCTGAGCTGTTAGCACAGAGCCCGATGTGGGGCTCGTGCCCACAAACTGTGAGATCATGCCTGAGCTGAAGTCCAACGCTTAACCGACGGAGCCATCCAGGCGCTCCGTATAAGTGTCCTCTTTATGACTGTTGCACCGAGGGCACCTTGTAGCGTGCAGCCAGCCCAAACAATCCTCTTGTGAATGGGAATCTCGGGGACTCACATGTGGCTCATTAGACAGCACGTGCCCTGAAATAGGGGAGACGTGTCCCTTACTGTTTTAGCAAGTTGTGTTCAAAGGGAGAGCAGCCCACGCCTAATCTCTGTTTGCCGTAGTTGCCAAAACATATTACAACATATAAAGGAGGCAGTCAGCTGAATTATAAGTGAATCCCGTTCTTAGAAAACAACATCTCAGCGCAGCCTGCCAAAGGAGCGGCAGGGATACTACATCAAACCAGGAAAGGGAAGCTGAAGAGCAGAGCGGCCACCTTTCGTGTCCGGTGTGAAGTAGGAGGGTTTGGGCAATCAAGCAGTTCACCTGAATTTACCTGGGGTATGGCCGGGCGAGCGGACTTCTAACCAGCATGCTCATACCTAAGTATTGGAAGTAGAGACCTTCAGGCTGAGGTCGACATTTAGGTGCTGGGGCGGGGGGGAAGGGTATAGTCTGTGCTAATAAAGAGCACAAATGTAGCCAAAAATGAATTCTGGAAAACTGAATTCAATGAGCTTTCTTTCATTGGAAGGCTGTCATAGGCAATAGCTGTGTGTGATGAGGAAGGCTTGGATCCACCTTATACTCACTTATGATTTGATCATGGTGTTGGGGACCCAGCCTGGATGTTCCCTTCTTCAATTAAGAACTTGTTTAATGAATTGGGCAGATAATACCTCGCACAGGAAGTGGTTGCAGAGGCAGAATTGGGAGGGCAAAAGGCTGTTTGAGGAGACACATCTATGTCAGATAAGGGCAGGAACAGGCCTGAGCGGAGGGAGCCCTCCTGCCACGATGCAGACTGGCAATGCCTCTGCCAGCCACAAGGAGGCGCTCTGTAACAAAGCACACCCATATGCTTGACCAGCCTCGGCCAGAAATGATTCAGTCCTTGCTCAGTGCCTGGAGGGAGCCTTGAGCATAACCTGAGGTGGATCTTGAAGGAACAAATAGCTGAAGGTCATCAGCAAACCATAGTCTTCACAAGGAGACAGTCCTGAAGAGGAATCTGAGAGGTACATCTCTGTGTATTCATAATCCCAGAGCACAAATAAGGACCATCTGCATCAGCGTCTACAGAACCTGATGAGAGCGAGTAGGCTACCAGAGGACTCTCTTCAGCTGCTCAGCCAGAGACGAAAGCAGACACCAGCAATCACAAACGAGCATGATCTAGAAAACCCTGGAAGATCCTCACAGAGCCCTGGGTGATCACCACTGAGAAGGGAGATGAGCTAAGGAAGATGGCTGAGCATCCCCAGTGGAAAGAGGAAGGGATAGACTCACTCTTTACCCTGAGTGTAGTTGGGCTTTGTGGATTCAAGGCACCTAGGAGCTGGGGGACTGTGGTTATAAAAGATGCAGGACTCACTCCCATCTACTTGTGTGAGCACCCTGCTTGGTGTCTCTTCCTCAGCAGGGAAGGCCGCAAACATAATGCTACTCTGAACTATGCAGAGTTCCCATAACTCTGGGGGAGTCACGGAGGCCAGCACACAACACCGAAAGAGTGTCCATGTCCCAGGAATGATAACCACTGAAAAACCTAGACCAGAATGGATGGAATCCGCCATATAAACTCCAGGAGGCAACACTTTCCTTGGAAAACACATTATCCTGGGCTCCTAGGACATTCAGCAATGTTTTGTCTTTTGATATCTTTTATGTTTAAACAATTTCTCACTAAGTTTCATGACTACTAGAAAAGTGTGATGAGCAGCTCTTGGGTGGCTCAGTGTCAGTTCAGTGTCTGACTTTGGCTCAGGTCATGATTCACGGTTCATGAGTTCGAGCCCTGCGTTGGGCTGACAGCTCAGAGCCTGGAGCCGGTCTTTGGATTCTGTGTCTCCCTCTCTCTCTCTCTGACCCTCCCCTGCTCATGCTCTCTCTCTCTCTCTCAAAAATAAATAAAACACTAAAAAAAAGTGTGATGATCAGAACTCAAGGTCAAAATAGTACATTATTGCCTCTGCAATTGATCTAGAATATTCAATAGTATTGAAGAAGATGAATAGCATCACTTTGAAATGTAGCCCCTAAAGATGGGCTGACAGAAAATCAGAAAAAAGTTTGTTTCAGGTTAAAATAGCTAAAATATTATTTTTTATCAACATTTTTATTATGCAATGGTTAGGCAAGTTCTTGCCCTTTATTTTTAGAATTATTAGGGAAGAAAAATAGGCATTAAATATTGTGCCTGTTCTATTGACTTTGGGAAATGACCATCAAAAAAATTGCCTAGGTTCCAACAGGCATGGGGACTTTTGAAAGATAAACATTTTTCTATTTCACACCCACCAGTAGGATTTCATATCCTATTGATGGACCTTGTTCTTAGCAACAACCTCTACTCTGCTTGGGTTGCAGACAACTCTGCTCCTCCCTCCAATTCCTGTATCTTTCCTTATCGTCTTTCTACTTCTTTTCTACTTATCTGTTTCCTTCACTGTCATTGGGTGCTTTCCATATACATCACATGGAACACATGATGGAGAACTTGGAATACAATAACAGTGTCTCCATTGTAAAGATGGTGAAATTGAGACTCAGCAAGTCCGAGATGTATGCTCACATCTCTTCCTGCCACATCATTACCCTCTGTTTTGTCTTTATCTCCATTTCTAAAAGGAGAGTCATTAAGTCAAACTTATAGTGTCACTCTGGCAATTTATTTAAATATTTTCCTGATGTAAATTTGTGGGGTTTTTATTTAACTGATAATGGACATTAAAAATATGACAGGTGAGCGGTGAAAAAAATCAAACGTAAAGGAAGAAGAGGATGACTTGGTCTAAAATGAAAGAGGCACTAGAGGAAATCAAAAGCTGGCGCATGCACGTCGCTAAATGAAAGAAACCAATCTGAGGAGGCTACGTAGTGTATGAGCCCAACTCTATGAGATTCTGGAAAAATGAAAATCTGCAGAGATAGTAAAACAGATCAGCGGTTTGCCAGGCAGGCTTGGCGTGGAGGATGAAGAGATGGAACGTGGGATTTTAGGGCAGTGAAACTATTCTGTGCGATCCTGTAATGGTGAATGCCTGGCGTTATGCATTTGGCGAAACCCACAGAGCCGTAGAACGCAAAGAATGAACCCTGGTGCAAACTCCAGACTTCAGTTAACGATAATGTACCGATACCGGTTCATCAATTGTAACAAACATGCCTCACCAATGCAAGATGTTAGTAATAGGGATGTCTGTGGGACCGGGGGAGAGAGCGAGGATGTGGGAACTCCGTACTTTCTGCCCAATTTCTTTGTAAACCTAAAACTGCCCTAGATAATCAAGTCTATTTAAAAAAACAAAACGGACTTCCTTAAAAAATTGCTGGTCCAGGAAGAAGGTTGGCTAATGTCCAGATGTCAAAATATACCCTGGTTTTAGGACGTATTTTAAGGTTGCTAGATAGGCTGCCTGCTAAATGTCTGAGTCTCAAAGAATAATGCCAAGTGGCTTCAAATCATGAACAAAGAACAAAGAGAAACGATTCTAATACAAATTTCCATTTTTCTCTATTCACTGCAGACAGCATGCTCATGCCTTAAGTCATGGGCAGATGGCTCAGTGACAGGCGGTGGGCAGGACTGAATCTCATTACACTCTAACAAGAAGATCATAATGGAGACAATCAAAACCAAGTCTGGCTAATCATATGCAAGAGGCACTGATTTTTTTTTTTTTTTTAACTCAGGGCAGGGACATTTCCCTGCAATCTGAGAAATCTGATGATGAATGTGACTTTCATTATCTTTTATTTCCTTTGTCCTTTAAAGGTCTACGTGAACCAATGCAATTTAAAAATTAATTTCCATTACATTACAGTTATTTGTATTATTGTGTTTCCCTCAATATTACATAGAGGAGACCATCTCTTTTTCTTGTTTATCATTATTATTATTTTGCCAGAGTCCTTTAAAATCTCTGTTGTAAAGCATATTCTACACCTTAAAATATGTGCAATCAGTAAAGAAAAGAGTTTCAGCATAACCACCAGTATTGCCGTCAACAAATTCACCGAATTTCAATACACAGCAAATTACACAGGCCGCGATTTCAGTTTACAATGTAAACTACACAGCATGGACCAGACTTCCTTTAAAATGCATTGAAAATATAGTAATCTCATCTATTTTGTGGACTTCATTTAATTTAGCATATGCATCCATGCAAGACCATTTTGGGAGTAGAAGTAGTGAAATGTTCATTTTTTTCAGAAGTACTAATAACTTTAAAAATCCATGTCTACTTTAAAACCATCGTTCTTTGGCCTGTAAGCATCCTGGGACAGGTGGGATTTTAAGAAACTCTTTCATCCACAAAAGGGAACCAGCTTAGAAAACCTGAAAATGCTAACACACCAAGTGCTGTGAATACATATGAAAAGAATTGAGTTAATAAACCACAAGAGAAGTAAGGGATGCGAATGCTTCTCAGGTAACAGAGTTCCAGCAGGATGTCAGGGGCTGGTGGTATATGAGTGAGGCTGGGTGGACACTGAAATCAGAAGATACCGTTGAGCATCCATTATGCACAATGTGTTGAGGTAGGGTGGGCATGAGATAGGGATTCGTTTATGCAAGAAGACAGACAATTCAGCAGAATCTCTTGAGACCAACTCACAGAAATCCCAGATGAAGTGATACAGCATTATTTCAATGCATAGCTGAGGCGTCAAGGAAGAAAGGGAACAGTGTGAACAGAGAAACAGCTTTCCTGGGGGTATGTCAGGGAGAGACAGTGCCCCAAATTGGGGACTGGGCTGTCCTTTCTTTATGGAGCCAAGAACAGAGGGCTTAAGCCTGCATGAAGTGGGTCATGATTAAGAAAGCATCTGTGTCCAGGGCACCTGGGTGACTCAGTCAGTTAAGTGTCCGACTCTTGATTTCAGCTCAGGTCATGATCTCATGGTTCGTGGGATCAAGCCCTGCACTGGGCTCCTCTATGACAGTGTGGACCTGTTTGGGAATCCCTCTTCCTCTTTCTCTCCCCTTATCCTCTGTCTCAAAATAAATAAATACACGTTAAAAAAAAACTTTAAAAGAAAAGAAAAACAAGAAAGCGTCTGTGCCCTTGAGGAAAATAACCCAGCTAATGAATTTGTTCATTCACCTGAAAAGGCAAGGAACAGCCTTGTCTACCTTTGGCCAGCTTCAGGGGAAAAGATGTTTCTAAATCCTAGCCCTGACCATGAAGGTGGTTTGGAGTAGGAAAATACAAATATTTGCTCCAGGAACACAGAATACCAGAAATTTACATAAGAGAGGTTTCCTGGGCCATGAAGATTCCCAGAGAGAGAGCTCTTTTAATTTAGGTCCCCAATTCAAATTCTAAAACATACAAGAGACCAAGCCTCCATAAGCAAGAGACAGCATTTGCAAAAAATATAGGAATAGAAACTTGAGAATTTCCAGTAAAATAATCACACAGTAGAAGCTATGAAACAGATTTAAAATGTTCAAAAGTATGTATAAAAGATGCTGAGATCATCAGAAAGCGACCCCTTAATGAAAGAGTAGATCAATGAAAAATAATAATAGATGGGCCAGAGGTTAAACAAAAGCAGAGTCACTTAAAATCAAATCTTAATGAAAGAATAAAACTGTAGATTAGACACAGCTGAAGAAAGAATTGTTAAGAAGGAAAATTAATCTAGACAGCCATTCTCAATCCTGGCAGTATATTCGAATCTCCTGAAACATTTCAAAACGCCAGCATCCAGATAATGCTCCACACCAGTGAGATCAAAATCACTGAAGAAAAGATCTAGGCAGCACTCTTTTTAAAGTTCCATGAATGAGAACAGTGTGAGGCTGTTCTAGCAAGAGCTGCGTCAGAAACAGCATACAAGAAATTCATTAATGAAAATAGCATGATCCAGAGGGAAATACACACTCCTCCCTTCTGAGCCTTATTGTAGCTCTCAATTTTTTGAGTGCCTTTTCTATACCAGACACCAGATAAAAAGATAAATGAGATGCAAAAATTAAGAATTTCAAGGTGCATCATTAAGCACAGTTACCACAAAATCCAAACCTATCAATGTGTTTTTACGAGGAAATTAGACGGGAGCTGAAATTTTCCTGTCACATGGAGAACTGCATGCAGTAAGAAAAAAATTCAGAAAAATCAGTCCATTAGGGTACGCCTGTAAAACTAGTTTTTTGTGTGTATTTTTCCCACCACCTGCTCCCAGCTGTGTTGTACTGAACCACTTCCGGCTTTGATCTACCTCAGTCTTTGCTCCTGCCCTGAGTGGTCACACCAGCAACTGAGCTGTCCCCTCAACTGTGGCCAGCTTTCTGGAGTCTTCACTAGCAGTCTTTTTGGACTCCCCTTGCCTGTGGGATCTTAGCCCCTCTTCTATGGGGACAGGAAGGAAGAGCCTCTCCATGAGCGGTGAACTCACCCCTTTGACCCTGTCTCTCCTAAAGTACCTGGTGATGGCAGTGACGTGGGGCAGAGTTGTTTGCAGTAGGGCCTGAAGGAGCCTTTCAGGACATCTGTGGGAAGGTGGGTGAGCCCCCGGGGGGATGACTCCGTAATTACCGAATGTGCTATTCTGCGCATCGAGCCACCGCCTGAGTCCGCGGTCAGTAGAAACATCTCACGTCACAAGATGGATGGGAATAGCATGAATGGCACTTCAGCTGCCCAACCTTAAAGATAAATTAAAAATGAACACAGCCTTGAAAATAAACTTACAGTGAAAAAAATTAACAAACCTTTTCCCCCTTGCCATACCCTTTCCACACAATTCATAATTCATAGCACCAATTTTTTAAAATAAGCATTGCTTGATATACTTTTTCAATAAACCTTTAAAATTCCTGAAATGAGAAATCTCAGTATTTCAGAACTATTTCTT
The DNA here is from genome assembly GCA_004023845.1 of Helogale parvula. Classification (NCBI taxonomy): domain Eukaryota; kingdom Metazoa; phylum Chordata; class Mammalia; order Carnivora; family Herpestidae; genus Helogale; species Helogale parvula. The sequence continues at coordinate 20,714 of PJEM01013695.1, forward strand.
AGAATGAATTTCATCATAAAGTTTAAAATGCTACCCGTATGCAAGAAGTCAGACAGTGATATTAATATCTTCCTATTCACTAGTTTGCTATAGTTTGTATTGATTCAATAATTCTCATTATAGATGATGTGATAAAGCACATCTCATTAGATAGAAAGCTGCAGAACCCTGACTCCTGCCATTTTCTGCATTGTACTGCCACCTACTGGCTCATTTTATTAGGACACATTAGCTAGAACAGTCTATTTACCATTACCAGTATGGTAATTAAAAAAAAAAAAAATCAGAACAAAGGAAATCCAGATATTAGCACAGGCCCATTATGATACCCCACTTTTCATCTATCTTGACAAAAGACTCATAAGGTTATTTTTTAAAGTCCAAAGAAAGACAAAAATCCCAATAATTTTATTGACCTTGGGTTATTTAATAAAACCAAACAGGATTTGTTTAAAAAATATTTTTATTAAAAATTTTTATAATGAGAGAGAGGATTCCTAGAAATCATTTCTTTATATTTGTCATTCTACAAATGAGAAAACCTACGCCCAGAAAGAGAAACATTACAAGCATGGGTTAAAGGCCTCAGAGTTCGTTGGTAAATTCAGAGGGAAAACCTCAGAACTGTGATCCATGGTTGTTGTTTTTTTTGTTTTTTTTTTTGTTTTTGTTTTTGTTTTTTTTTGCAATTTGGCTTTACTAGCTAAGAAAACTGTGTTCCTACTTTACTGAGAAAAGCATCAGGAAGTCATGGAAATAATTAGATGAGAAATGAGGGAAACTCAGCCATCATCTTATGGAATAAAATTAAAGTTTCCCTAAAACAAAACTATGTGGACAGAGGTTTGCAGCATAGAGAGCAAAAGGAGTCTCAGAAAGACATAAACTCAAGGTTTGATGTCATCAGCTCGAAGCGAAGCTCATTAGTGTCAAGATTTTCATTAAGATGCAAGATATATATCATTGTTGGCATCTTTATAGCTATGGGAAAGAGAGATACTCTGTAAGGCTTAGGAATTATATAAAAACTAGAGCTAGGCTGAATTATCTTCGGTTTTAATACCTGACCCTACACAGAGAGAGAAAGAGAGAAAAAAAGATGGCCAAGAACAGTTCTTCCTTTTATTTTTTTTTTCAATTTTATGTTCAATTTCATCACACTTTCTCAATATAAATACATGCTACAGTTTCTTGGGACTTTAAAAAATTATTTTTTAGTGTTAAATCATGTGTGAAATTGACAATTCCACGTTGTATTCAAAGAGTGATCTGAGTAGTCCTGTTACTAGGAAAATTGAGAACGTATTCCTGAAGTTATTACGTTTCTTTAACCGGTTTGGTGAAGCCCAAATTGAAAGAGATAACAGTGTTTAAAAGCAATCAAATGTACAATCATGCAGGAATGATCTTATTTTTAAAATTCCAAATATGCCTTCAAAAGATAAGGTTTTCTGCTGCTTGGATATGATAACTAAATTAGAAACGGGAAAACTAATACAACATCCTTTAACTGTGGTCCCATTATAAAATAAAGTGCTAAAAATAAGACGCTCTTCACTAGAATAAAGCAGCTAGAGATGAAAGGAGAAGAAAATTTCTCTTGGAGCTGAGATCATTAACATCACCTGGGAATTGGTAAGAATGGTAAATGATAAGGTCTAATGGAAACATCCTGAATCAGAAATGCCCAGAATGGGACCCAGAAATATGTGTTTGAACATGCTGTGCCAGTGATTCATTGGTACCCGGAGCTTCAGAAGCAACAATCTAGTCCTATGAAAAACCCTGTGCTTTTCTGTCTTCACATTGGTGCCCATACAGAGCAAAAACCTCACTGTGAACACCTCTTGTGACCGCCATCAATTCATTGCCTCTCAGCTCCAAATCCCATTGTTTATTCAAATTGCTACACGATTTCTGTCTCTCTGATTGGCCCTCAAATGGGTCATTTGGCTTGTCTTTCAGATCCTTCTAGAATATAGGATTAATTCATGGCTTGTATCAAGCTACAATTCATGATGACCCTAAACACATCTACATCTCATCATTATTTGGACGGACAAATGATTTAACTTTTTTTCATGTTTATCTATTTTTGAGACAGAAAGTGTGAGCAGAGCAGGGGCGGAGAGAGAGGGAGACAGAGAATCCCAAGCAGGCTCCCGGCTGTCAGAGCAAACAAAGCCCGATGTGGGGATCGATCCTCTGAACCCAAACCGTGAGATCATGACCTGAGCTGAAGTCAAGTGCTCCCCCAACTGAGCCTCCCAGGTGCCCCAAATATTTTAACTTGTGTTAAGAAAAACTCTAAGGCTGTGAATATTGAGTCATTTTTAAGACCGTTCATAATGTTCCATATTAAACCTCCACTTGCATCTAGTAGTAGAAATCATGCCTTACAGATGTGGAATGCTAATAGTTTTCAAAACCACATTTCCCTTTCTTAAATGATTTTGAATATGATTCTTGGGGTAGAATATACTTAAAGCAGCACCTGTAACGGATGCAGCAGCACAGTGGCCAACGGTGATGGGCGCTCATGGGCGTCCACTCTGTCCAAGCTCCTCTGAAGAGAAATCCTCAATCAAATGGTGACCCTGAGCCCTGACTGAACAGTTCTAGTGTTTATGATGTGTTTTTAAAAGAAACCAGAGAAAGGTTTCTCCAGGCCCTGTGGACAGACTTCTTGATCCTCATGGACACTAACATCAAATGAAAAAAATATAAAAGGTGTGACTGGCCCAAGCTGGAGAATGTGAGGGGGACTCACATACTTCCTTATGTTTGCTTCATGTTATTGGGATCTTAGGGTTCCAAATTTCCAGATGAGACCACCCCCACCATTTCTGAAGTTTTTTTTTTCAACTAAAGAGAAGTCATGTTCCCTTGGCAAGGTTCCCTGGCCTCTGCTAATTTCAGAACATTCTTTCCTTCTCACTCCATAATAATCAGCCCTTGAATCAGAGGTGAGGATGCAGGGTTGGGCATCAGCAGAGCCAGAGTCATGGCGGGCGTTTAGACCCATCAAATGATGTCAGATGTCTTTCTTTCTTTCTTTCTTCCTTCCTTCCTCCCTTCTTCCTTCCTTCTTTCTTTCTCTTTCTTTCTTTCTCTCTTCTTCCTTCCTTCCTTCCTTCCTTCCTTTCTTTCTTTCTTTCTTTCTTTCTCTCTCTCTCTCTCTCTCTCTTTCTTTCTTTCTTTCTCCTTCCTTTCTTCCTTCCTTTAATGGAAAGGCTGTTTTATCCTCAACAGCACCCACTACCATGTAAGCACTATATCTCTTACTATAATTTTTCCATTATGTGTCTCTTGATCCACCCCCCTAAGTTGCCAGGTAAAATTCAGTCCTCCAGTTAAATTAGAATTTCAGAGAATTAATAAGTAACATTTTAGCACAAGTATGTCCAATGCAATATTTGGAACATACTTCTACTAAAAAAATGTTGTTTATTAAAAGTAACCTCCATGCAATATTTGACATGTGCTTGCAACTATTTTTTGTATGACTCAAATATTATATGAGACATAGTGATGCTAAAGATTATTCATTGATTATCTGAAATTTAAGTGTAACTGGGCCTCTGCATTGCCCTCCCCCCCACTCTTGGTCCTCCACTCCCCCAGGGGTCAGAGTGGAAGTTTCAGGAGAACACTAGCATTGTCCTCGTTACTTTTTGTGTTTCTTCTTCCTTCCTATTTCCTGGAGAAGTACATGGCTTTTGATAGATATTTGGAAAGGAGAGACTTAGGTTTCCTGGTGAACTTGCTTCCTCACAAAGTCCAGTCTCACAAAACCAGAGAAATGTTGCATATTCAGTGATAAAATCGCCCCTAAAAGACTGCCGGTGCCTGCGGGAACACACCGGTACCCTGGCCATGGAATTATTGGAATATGTATTCCAGTGTTTCAGAGCAGGTATTGGAGGACACACGAATAGTTAAGGATGGGAAAGAACTGTTAGAAGCAAGGACAAGAAGTCATTAGAAAGAATGCAATGCCCCCCATATATACACAAAGCATTCAAAATCCACAGCACTGGAGTGTTCTAAGTGGCCACAGCTCGCAATCAAATGACTCAGGGGAGTACATCCAGGGCTCCCCTTTTTTGCAAATAAAACGACACTCCCTCCTTATCTGTCCTGAGCAGGGCGGCCTCAGGTCTCTGCTACGCTTCTTGCTTAGGCTCTCAACACCGACTCTTGTAATTTCTGCCTCAGCAAAACCGGCGGTGTGATAGTTCCGCCAGCATCCTGGGACCGTCGGATCCCAGGTCTCTACGACCCAGTCCATCCCGAAGGGGCTCCTACTCTCCCCGCTCAGCTCTTGTTCCCCATGCAGGCAGCGGCGCGGAGGGGTGAGATGCTACCTCTCCAGTCCGCTCCATCACTGAAGGCTGGGTGAACCTGGACAAGAGCTCCGAATCTCTTTGTGCCTCACTCTCCCCATCTGACAGAAGGGGACAAGGAATGTGCTCATGTCACGAGGCTTCTCTGAAGGTTCCGGGTGATCATACACAGAGAACACGGCATGGTGCCTGGTATAGTCTATAGACAAAAGGAGGATTATTGAAGTATGGTTAATGTTATTCTAATGCTAAGACTATGTGCAACCAATCATTCGGAGAGACTGAGTTTCTGACAGCCCTGGGATCTGGCACACATGGAGTCTTAAAGCACAGGACGTCCCCATTTAGACGATCTGTGATCTGTTAGCAGGTGAGGCCAGGAGGGCCTGGGGAGGAAACAGGGATGGGACGATTAATGGGCTCAGATCGCCCTCTGGTGTCCGCAAGGGGGAAGTGCTGGGAAAGGTTGCCCACCTGCCAATACCCACTCAAGCCCCACCCTAGGTCAGTGTTTCTGGCGGCTCCTGGGCTACGTGAAAATAATAGAATATGGACGTAGAACACACACTGTGTTTGCTAAGCCTTTGAGCTTCTCCTCCCCAACTCCCCAGTTCTGCGATCTACTCACTGGTTTAAGACTGAATCAAGAATTTCCTTCTGGGGTCTGGCCTTGCCTTCCCAAGCTGAATTAGGTAAATTCCCGGTTCCCAAAGACACAGGGGATGCAGCTATTCAATCTTATGCATATTTACAGAACCCTCTCCTCCTGTAAGGTTTTGCCCCAAATCCTGGAGACAAAGCCCTGATCCCCTTGGACTCAGTTGAAGAGAGAGCCCCCGACATGCAGACACCAAGAGCTGGATTGTTCAGATTACAGGTAAGAAGAGAGCTGGGGAGCTCAGAGAAGGCGTTGGGATGCCCAAAGCATGGGAAGGGGTGGGGGCAACGGGGCAGTGGAATCTTTTCTGAGGACAGAGGTTTTGAGGGGACATCTGTAAAATGAGGAGGGGCTGGTTACAAAAGAAAGAGTTTACAGGATAAGTGGATTTAAAGATAAAAGGGAAATCCAGCAACCGCAAGAAGACATGGGTAGATTTGCTGGAGATTTTGAAACATTTGAGGGGATGCTGATAAAGTCAGTTCATTTAACAAATGCCCAGAGCCCAAGATGATGAGTTAGTTGTAGGTCTAGATTCTTAGCCCGTGAGCATTCTCTTACACCAGGCTTTCCTTAAAGTAGACTGTAATTGTCTTTCTTTTGAGAAATTCCTTCCTTCCTTCCTTCCTTCCTTCCTTCCTTCCTTCCTTCCTTCCTTCCAGAACTACCCATGTGGCTACTTGGGGGAAGAACATTCCAGAAGGAGGGAAAAACAAGGACAAACGCCCAAAGGTAGAAACATGCTTGGCTTGCTCCGGGACAATTCACGCAGCACGGTTGGAACAGGGTTCTTTGATCAGATACAGAAAACCCTATCTGGGGTCCCCTAACTACCACACCATTGTTTCCATGGTATTTATCAACTCAGCACAAGGAAGCAAGACAAATTACTCAGAAGCGAAGAGTAATTCCTGTGGTTATTGTCGGGTCATAACAATAACAAGAGAGCGTTTGGGAGGAGAGGATATTTATTTGTGTGTTGCTTGTTTTTAATGAGGTCATTTATTTCTCTGGATCTCTGTGACTGGATACTAGATCACTGCCGGAGAACGCTCTGGCGCTGAATGCAACGCCTCTGGGAGCTCAGAGTGTGGGTGGCTTCATGGGCAGGAAGCAGGGGAGAGCCACGTTCTATTGGAAAAACAGTGAAATCCCACAGAAACATTTTCAGACGTCAGGTACCCAGCCCCGAATGTCCAGAAGCCGCCATCGAGTCTGGTACAAAAGAGGCTCAGTGAGCTGGAACTGCACTTGGTTGAAGCAAACGGGAGACTTTGTTAATCCAAGCTGAGACAGATAAATCCAGATGAATGTTCCCGGTTAGCATTTCTAGGCAGGAGTGCCAAAAAGGAGCTCGTTCGCACTGTGTATCCTGCCGCTTTACCGAAGCTTTCAAATCCGGCTGCACACTTAGCCATTTCCAAGCGTGCAGCTGGCATCGCATCGGGGGCCTGGAATTCTTACCCCGCCCACACCTTGCCCACAACTGCAACGGGCTCCCCTCCCGAACCGTTCCAATCCCTCCTGGTAACCACCAGCAGACGCCTCAAGAAGAGACGACTGACCTGGCTTGGGGGTCAACCCGATCGGTTTCCGAGGTTTCCATTGCCCCCGCCCCGAAACCTGATCATCCAGCTACATATTGGAGAAAACAAGTGGAGAAAATCAACTGCCTGTCGGTCTACAGGCTCTGGTCTGAGCTACCACAGAAAAACTCGCAGCAACCAAATGAGTTACAGACACGCAGAAAATGGGACTCTGCAAGTGTGGTATAGCAATGCCAGATCTGGTTCATGCACTCACTCCTGGAATGACTGGCAAATGTCGCCACATGGAAGGTTTTGGGGTTTTTTCGTTACAGAGTCATTAGGTTTCATATATGTTTTTCCCCATCAAGTTGTTCATCCTGATACTGACGTTCTATCGGTGTTCCCAACAACACTAGGGTCCTGTAGGGTCCTGGAAATCGAGAGTCTCCGCCACACCCCTCAGGTCAGGCTCTGCTTCTGCTGTTCACTGTTCCTTTAACCAGAAGCAGGTCATTGATCCTCCTTTTTTTTTTAAGTTTATGTATTTATTTTTGAGAGAGAGAGAGAGAATGAGCCGGGGAGAGGCAGAGGAGGGTGACAGAGAGAATCCCAAACAGGCTCTGTGCTGTCAGTACAGAGCCCTGTGTGGGCTTGAACCCAGGAACTGTGAGATCAAGTTCATTGAACCTCTTAGTCCCCACTTTGCTTGTCTGGAAAATGGACATCTAAGCCTCCGTCCCAAGGCGGCATTAAGGATATATATGGCCATAGGAACATGTTTTAAAAGTAAGTTACAATAAAAGTTCTTAAATTTCCAAGAGGATATATACTTACCAAACATTTCTCTGGCCTTACTGCCCTGTTTCTCTTTAGTTTTTCTTGATTTTAGACTCTTGGTCACTGCTTAGAGACCAGATGCTTAGCTAAACAAATAAACCAATGAAAACAACACAGAGAGACAAAGAGCCCCAAACACTGATTTTGAAGGAGACAAATGATAGTTTTGTGGTTCTGGCATTATATTTGGAGTCACACCCTTCCTATTTCCCAAGTTGAAGAGAACACTCTCCACTGTGTGAATGACAAGCATTAAAATACAGCTTGAAATAAATCTCTTGGATTGTATGTTAAAGAGTTTTAGCAGGCAACTGTGTCTGACTTTGCATTTCCCAAGAAATTTTAAAATCTTCTCTGTATAAAGTTAATACACCAACAAGTAATGCAGAGAAAAGGATGGGAGTTGCCACTTACACATTGTGTGACTTTGAGTAATTTCCTGAAATTCTATCAACTCCAGTTTGGTCATGTGGAAAATGGAGATAAGAATCATTATTTCATGTCCTCAGAAGTATAAGAGATAAGGATGTTTATCAGATATGAACTGAATCATGAAAGCCAGACATTTCATTTCAGTTACTTTTTTTCTTTTAATAAAAAAAAAATACATGACTTGGTGCGCCTGGGTTAAGCGTCCAACTTCAGCTCAGGTCATGATCTTGTGGTTCATGAATTCAAGTCCTGCGTCGGGCTCTGTGCTGACAGCTCAGAGCCTAGAGCCTGCTTCAGATTCTGTGTCTCCTTTTCTCTCTCTGCCCCTCCCCTGCTCACACTCTGTCTCTGTCTGTGTCTCTCTGTCTCTGTCTCTCAAAAATAAAGATTAAAACAGTTTTAAAAATATATGACTTTTAAGTATAGTCAGGAGCCACAGTTTAAGTCATGGTGTTAAGGATAAAGCTCAAGTTTTCTCAACTATTTTCCTTCTTACTCCTACTCCTCTACTTAGATGAAAATAAAATAGACTCCAGTTTAGAAATCCAGGCACCATGTTTAGTCAAAGTGCACCGCAGAGTGTTTCCTTATTTTTCTCTGTGAGCCTCCTGGGTTTTGGGCAATGAGGGGGTGTTATTTCTGCCAGACACCATAGTTTGGCTCTGGAGTCAGGACACCCTGACAGTCGCCCCCCCTGTGCTGCCAGGACTTGGGACAAGCCACACTCTTGTCCCTGGATCACACTCCCCCACGCTGTCTGGCTCAAACATCCTGAGCAAAGGCGAAAGCAGATGGCTAAAGAACAAAAAATGTTGTTTCTAGTAAGCGACTCTTGCAAGGGAGGCTAGAAAGAGAATAGAATAAGGAGTCAAGCTGGGCTGCTGTCCACCTGCAGAGATCTGACAGATTCATCTGTTCTGCGAAATTCAGACACCACTCAGACACCACGAACAGCGCACAGGTTACTGTCTCCAGTGAATTCCTTATATCTGCTTTTGTCCAGAAATAACACGTGGTGAGAAGGAGGCTGCTGGGAATAGAGACTGCTCAACAACCCACAACGACTACTTTTGCTATTATCTGGAACCTTCCAGGATTGAGCTTGTGGCTGAACTGTAATGTGTGTCTTCATAATGCTAGACCGACTCCCTTCGGTTCATGCGTGGACTCCTGGCTAGTGGAGCCTGAGCGCCCTGCTCTTTCCTTTGTTTTTCTTCCCTCTAGTGGTTGAAATCAGGTACTGCACATTCGTCCTTCCGGCCTTTAAAGGCACCGGAGAAAAACAAAGCTAAATGTCGCCTTTGGTGCAATTTGGTTACATTTCTTCATTTTAAGATTTCCGAAAGTTGGATGACTTGTTTGGGAGACAGGTGTATCCGGAGAGAATTAGGGTCTTATTTTAAATAACTCCATATCCTGTGACATTCTGGCTCATGTCCAGTTTTGGTAATGATACTTTCTGGTCCCATATTAGATCTTCATGTTACTTGTCAACCCTGGTCCTTTTATGTTTACCAATTCTGCACTTTAAATGTATGTTTTAATTTTATCAGTGTTTCATGTTATTTTCACAGTTTGAAGGATGACTACTTAACTCACCTTTTTAAAAAGAAGAAAGCATAAAATGGTAATGATTTTCCTCTGAGTTTAGCCTTCACGATGATCTTACATGAGCCATACACAGGAGAGTCAGCTAAGTAGACAGAGGCCTTTTCCATCTATAATCCGTATTTCTTATTTATACGTATTTACAATAATAAAACTCCTATTGTTGGGACACTGTGGTGAAAGTATGTGGTGTAAACATGTGACGATTTGGAATTTGTGAGTACTTACTTGTGGTCTAATGTCTTCTACGAATCATTTGAAAATTTTAAAAACTGGGGCGTCTGGGTGGCCCAGTTGGTTAAGCATCAGACTTCGGCTCAGGTCATGATCTCACGGTTCGTGGATTTGAGCCCCGTGTCAGACTCTGTGCTGACAGCTCAGAGCTTGGAGCCTGCTTCAGATTCTGTGTCTCCCTCTCTCTCTGACCCACCCCCGCTTGCTCTCTCTCTCTCTATCTCAAAAATAAATAAACATCTAAAAAAATAAGTGTTTTAAAACTAATGTGTGATGAGAGGTCTGTATTCTATTTACAGAGTCCGACATCGGTTCCTAGTGAATCATCTTTAAAACGTATATTGTACATATATTCCACGTCCTTGTTTATCTTGGATCAATTTGAGTTAATAGGACTATTAATTGGGAATTATTTGCTATTATTCTATTTTTGCTCATTTATTTTCATATATTCCAAAAATAATCAGTGTTCATTTCGGAAAACTTGGAAACTATAGAGAAACACAAATAATAAATAGATTACCTCAAATACAAAAGAATGTCAGCCATTCAGCAATTTATATATTTTCTTTCAATGATCTAATATCTATGTGAAACATGTATTTATGTGTCAATGTATGAAAGAGGGCACGATGCTTTGTGTCCTGTATTGATTCTTAACAGGAATGTGTGAATTTTTTCTCATCATTTTTTTTCAATATTATTTAATTGGAGAGTCAAATAATATGAATATTTTGTGGCTCTTTAAATATATTACTGAAGTGTCTTTCTTCAAGGCTGCACTGTTTATATTTCCACACATTATGTATTGTGTCTATTTTCCCACAACTTTTTTCTCTCTTTCTTTATTTTGAGAGAGTGAGCGAGCATGAGTGAGGGAAGGGAAGAGACAGAGGGAAAGAGAGAATCCCAAGTAGGTTCCGCACTGTCAGCACAGAGCCCAATATGGGGGCTTGATACCACGAACCGTGAGATGGTGACCTGAGCCGAAACCAAGAGTTGAATGCTTAACCAACTGAGTCAACCAGGCACCCCACTTCCCCACATCTTTGTCAAAAGGACATTATGACTTTTGTGGGGTGCCTGGGTGGCTCGGTTGGATGCTTATCCGACTGAGCCACCCAGGTGCCCCTACCTCTTTCTCATTCTCATTCAGATCATAGGGCGATCTGAAACATCATCCCATTAGAGAGGAATCCCCTTGTCACCCTTCCTACCTTATCATCAACCATAGCACCTTGTTTTTGTCTTTATGGAATCGACCACAATCTACAAGCACAGCTGTCTTATGGTATCCAATCTCTTCCTATTCTAATTCTTTATACCAAAACTCAAAACCCAAATACATGTGAGTGAATTTTCACATATATAGCTGGCCTCTAAAAAGATGTGGGAAAATAGACACAATACATAAAGTGTGAAAGTATAAACAAAGCTGGCCTATTCAAAAAGGCAGAAACTGATTATAGTCAGATAAAGTAACAACTTTCATTAAAAAACTTATAGAATAGATTTGATATTAAAAGATATTTGTAGGGGCGCCTAGGTGGCTGAGTGGGTTGAGCGCCGGCTTCGGCTCAGGTCATGATCTCGCGGTTTGTGGGTTTGAACCCCACATCAGGCAGGCTCTTTGCTGACAGCTCAGAGCCTGGAGCCTGCCTTCAGATTCTGTATTTCCCTCTCTCTGACCCTCCCCTGCTTACACTGTCTCTGTCTCTTTCTCTCTCAAAAATAAATTAAAAACAAAAAAACAACAAAAAAAGACATTTGTAGGGGTGTCTAGTGGCTCAGTCAGTCAAACAACCGACTTTGACTTGGCTCATAATCTCATGATCTCACAGTTTGTGAGTTCCAGCCCCACGTTGGGCTAACTGACGTCAGTCTGAAGCCCCCTTCAGATCTTCTCTCCCTCTCTCCCCTCCCCTGCTGGTTCTCTGTCTCTCAAAATAAATAAACTTAAAAAAGCATATTTGGAGGTACTCTTTTTATTTTCTTTTTTGTTCTATCTATCTCTCCACTGTGAGGGCAGGATCTCTTTTGTTTACTCTCGTGTACCCAGCGCCTTGCCAAACCAGCGCATGGACGCACGGGTCACTTACTAACGCTCACCCAGCACACACTTTCGCCACCCTTCTATCTTTTCTCAGAACTTTTCTTCATGTAACCAACAGGCCTTGGCTGCACGCTGCCTGTTTGTTGCCTTTAATTTTATGGTGTGTTGATTTGTTGATTTTAGTGTTGGTGCCTTTGAATGGATGTACTGAAATAGAAACGGATAGGAATATGGGTGGAAGCTAAGTTCCTGGTTTCATAATAATGTGACAGGTATTTACATACTTATTTTTTAAAATATTTATTTATTTTTTGAGTGGGGAGGGGCAGACAGAGAGAGGGAGACAGAGGATCCAAAGCAAACTCTGCACTGAAAGCAGACAGCCGGACATGGAGCTCGAACTCACAAATCGTGAGATCACTGCCTGAGCCAAAGCTGGACGCTTAACCAACTGAGCCACCCAGGCGCCTCAGGAGCTACCTATTTTTATGGTTCTGGCATGCTGCGGGGAGAACAGGCTCAGGGGAGGGCAGTGCTGAAGCGAATTCTTTTTACCCACTTTTTGGGGGTCTATGTTCTCTGTTTCAGGGTTTGATGCATGCGGCATCTTGTTCAAGAAAATCTTTCTCCTCCTAAACCACCAATATTTCAATTAATAGACATTTTCCCTGGAATTTAGCATGTGGTCTTCTCTTAACTTCATACTCCTGCCAGAATTTGGTTGTTTGATGGTCAGAATGAACTCCAGCATATCCAGTCAGCCATCACGGTTCTCCCAAACCCCACCCTTGGGCCTGTGTTTCACTGGGTTGGGACATATCCTTATTTGTGACCTTAGAAATTATGTGACGCTTCTCATTATGCAGCTGAACTTAAATAATTTCTTAGGTCGAGTGTGAAGCATGAGACGACGTGGTTCATGGCCAACGGGCAGTGTCTGACTACACAGATCAGAACCGACTTTCTAGGGAGTGAAGGTCGAATTACAGAGAAAGCTTCCACACAGCTGCAGAAAAGGGAATGCAGGCCAACTGGCTTGTCCTAAGGACCCAGAAAAAGGCCAATTGTTTTTCCTCATTAAAGTTTCTGAAGGCAAAGGTCAATTTGGGGTTTCCTTAGAGTATAGTGCTAGGTGGAAAAGGGAAGCCAAGCTTTCAGATCTCAACAGGGAGTGACTCGAGTCACAGGGAAGAACAGGCTGAGCCCTGAAGGACAAGGACTCCTGGTGATCTCTGTAGTCCTGGAATGCTGCTCTGAACTTTCTTCTAGGCCCCAGGGCCTCAGCCATTTGAGCAGAAAGGCCCAACTATGAGAGTTGGGTGGGACTCACTAGATACTCTTCCAAATAGCAGTGCTGGTGGAAGGAGCGAGCTCTTCAAATCTCCTCATGTGACTTGATGTGGGACAAAGGGCTGTGTTACAAAGATTGGAAAATTTGGGGGCCGTCGAGGCTTTCCAAGAAATGTTACGACACAGCTACAGGCTGAGTAATAAGATAGTCTCAAAAGAGAGAAGAGGAGGACAGAGGAACCCAGATTGGTATCTACTTAACCATGAACAATTTTGAGAAGTTTATGGTTCCCAGAAAATAATCTAAAGCAGTGAAGTCCACGAATGTGCAAGTTTGGCTGTACAAAAGTCACCTGAGAGGAGTATTTTAAAAATACAGATTTCTGGGTCCCATCCAGACTAGCTGAATCGGAGCTGTGTGGTGTGTGGCCTTAATGGTCTGTACATTTTTTAAAGTCTCTGATGATTCTGTTTTATAGCCAGGCATGGGGATCTCCGACATAAGACATAAGAATACACAAGAAAGTCTTTAAAATTGAGAGAATGTGTCCTCCTGATACATTTTAATAGGGGAATCTGGACACATTCACATTAAATTGTACATTCCTGACATCAGGGACTGACTGACAGTTTTCTGTATTTTTCCCACCATTTTCAAACCCGTATTAAATTATTGCTTTCACCATTTGACTCCTCTCCTTAAAAGTTCATAATAGTGATTTCATTTTAGGCCACAGTGCAATAAAATGGAAGAGACTTATGCTTAACTGTAAACAACTAAAAAACACACACTATATATGAAATGACGATTTCCAGATATTAAATAACAGGCATCAAAGAGCTGTGCCTCTCAGGAAAGGAAATGAGTTAGATGGACCTAATCACAATTGTGGCTTTCTTCCTACACACACACACACACACACACACACACACACACACACACACACACACTGTAGAGGGTAGTGCACAGGACTAACTCCGAACAGAACATATCTGTCTTGTTGAGGTGTGTTCAGTTCAGTTCTGTGAAGATGAGGGGCCTGGAAATTATGGGACAGAGTTTAGGATAAAAGGGAGCTAGACAGGAAAATAATCCCAACTACGTTCTCCAAGCTCCCCTTGGGCCTGCATATTGAGTCTTCTGTGCATAAGGTGAAATTCCACGAGCCCGGGTGAAAAAGGACCAGGGGGCCAGGAGATGAGCCATTCCAAGCTCACACAGGGTGGGCATATATTTCACATCTTCAGCCCAAATGGACAGAACTTGCTAATCCCTGGGGCATTCAGTAGAGCCTTCAGATGAGTCACGTTTTAGCGGTACAATTAAATTATCCCTAGAGTCAAGGCTGAGCTGTCAGCAGAGTCTGACATGGGGCTCGAACTCATGGACCATGAGATCGTGACTGAGGTGAAGTCAGATGCTTAACCAACTGAGGCACTGAGGGGCCCTAGCCAGAGATTTTAATTAGTTGAAGAGGAAAATTATTTTGTTGCTTACCTCCATTCTCTTCCTTATTTAATTTCTGTTCTCTTTCTGTTCTTTTTAATTTTTTCTACTTTGTTCTCATTTTCCTCTTAATTTGAATGTCATGTCCATAGATTTTTAGTCTAGAAAGAGAAATAAAGGAATGGTCATGTAGGAATTTTTAGGCCGGTATGTTCTGGAGACTTCAGAATTGCATTTCTTTCAAATGTGTCCACAGTAACCCTTGCTTCTGTCATGCTTACCTTACCTTATTGTAGATACATATGCAAATAATTAAACAAACATCTCAATCATCATTGCTGGATTGGTATAGAACCATAGAGATACGGTTTTTTTCTCATTCAAATGGTGACAAGAACCTTTGCTGGTCACCTGCATGTTGTAGCTTAGAGCTTTCCAAGGCCAAATGCAGTCCAAGTTTGCAGAGCATCAGTATCAGCTGGGAGCCCATCAGGAATGCAGATGGTAAGGGGCCACCCCTGACCCACCGAGCCAGAGCCTGCATGTTAACAAGAAGCCCAGGACTCTTACACACATTCAAGTCTGATACCTGCTTACTTGGAGGACATGTCCGCAAGGGGGACACTGCAGGAAAGTCTCGGAAATCTGAGAGTAGAGAGACTTCGGAACAGCTCAAAGTTCTGTCAAGAACTAACATATATCAAAAGTGCTCTTCTAAAGAAAATCACAGGTACTTAACTTTTAATATGGGTAGGGGTGCCTCAGAGTGCATGGTCTTGGGCTTCTCACTGCTCTGCCAAGAGGCTTGCTCAGCTAGAATATAGTTAGATCCGTCATGGAAAGGATTCTAGTAGAATAGCCCATGTTCTGTATTGCTCTAAATATTTGTAGGGTAAGAGAGAGTGGCTACATGTAGTCACTTGTATAGCAGTGAGGGGTTCCTGGATAATTATTGCTGGCTTTTATAAAAGGTGGTTCTTTGAAGCTCTGTTTCTGGAATCATCTTATTTTTGCACTGAGTTAACTCAGACCCGCTGCTAAAAAAAAAAGGAAGAAATGTGCCTCCAGAACTATCTATTTGTGTCTCTCCTCAACCAAGCCTGAGTAGACCATATATCCCATCCTGAATTGGTTGTGATTATATCTCTAGCTTAATAATCCCATTGTTAATTTCTTATACTCACAAATGGTTATAAAT
This sequence comes from Helogale parvula, assembly GCA_004023845.1. Classification (NCBI taxonomy): domain Eukaryota; kingdom Metazoa; phylum Chordata; class Mammalia; order Carnivora; family Herpestidae; genus Helogale; species Helogale parvula. Next base: position 36,346 of record PJEM01013695.1, read on the forward strand.
TTGGATTGTCTAAAAAAGGTTTTAATGAGATCATAGTGAGGCAAAGAAATACCCTGATAAGCACATGATAATCACGAGTTTTATCTTCTTCTGGGACAAAGAAGTTTGAAGGGCTTTAAAGCATTGAAGTACTTTAAATAAGTGTGAGCAAGAGTGGTCAAGTCCCTCTAGAAGTTGAGGTACGCAGTTGTCCTTAGTGTGCCCTTCCTTGGGATGTCGATAGATAGGTGTCTTTGCCTAGATTGACAGACAGGTGTTATTGTTCTGAAATTAACATATATGCTTATACAAAGATATATGATCTGATTTGTAAATTCTTTCTTCGAAGTGCTCAGGAGTGAGTGTCAGCTCAGGTTCAGACCATTAACAAAGAAGGAAGTAGTGACTTGGATATCAAGGCCTTATTGAACCGAACCGAAGTATTCCTGGAATGTGGTAATCAGTCTCCTTTTCCCCTGACTTCCTTTGTTGTTGTTAAATTGACACAGATCAGGACCTCTGGACTCTATATCCTTTTGTTTCTTTTTTAAAGTTTATTTACTTATTTTGAGAGAGAGAGAGAGAGAGAGAGAGAGAGAGAGAGAGAGAGCATGCACAGGAGTCCAAGAGAAGCAGAGAGAGAAGGGATGGGGGAGAGATAAAATCTCAAGCAGGATCCTCACTGTCAGTGTGGAGCCTGATGGGGGCTTGAACTCATGAACTGTGAGATCATGACCTGAGCCTAAATCAAGAGTCAAACACTTAGCCGGCTGAGCCACCAAGGTGACCCCGGACCCTATATCCTATGTAAAATCCTGAATTCTTACAAGAGTTTAGAAAATCCTAAATTACATGATCAAATCTGATCTTGACCAAGGTTTAAAGGTATGAAACCAGGGAAGCTGGTTATCAACTTGATCCATGTCTCCAGGCATGTCTTTTATACATGTATCCAAAGATTCGTCCGGTATCTTTGAGAGGGTATTGTCTGCTGAGAGAGGTATGTGTAGGTAGAAGAGGTGGAAGAAAGGGATAGGACTTGGTGTGAGAGCAGGAGGAGAACAAGGTGCAAATCAAGGGGCAGCAGGAGGGACCCCAATCTGAAATTGAGTCAAGAAAGAGTGCCAGGAGAGTTTCAGTTTGAATAGTAGATCCTCCTGTCAGACCTTTCTAAGAGGAATTTATTTATTTATTTATTTATATTTTAGAGAGAGAGGGAGAGAGAGAGAGAGCACTAGCAGGGGAGAGTGGCAGAGGGAGAGAGAAAGGGAAACCTAAGCAGGCTTCATGCTCAGAGTGGAGCCCTGTGTGGGGGCTTGATCCCATGACCCTGAGATCATGACCTGAGCCAAAATCAAGTCAGACACTCAACTGACTGAGCCAGTCAGGCACCCCTAAGAAGAATTTAAGAGAAGAAATTTACAGTATCAATTTCTTTTAGAGGCCTCTTATACCATTCAAAATTGTTGACCATTAAATATTTAAAACACTTGAACCCTTTGATTCTTTTTTTTTTTTTTTGCATTTTTAAAAAACATTTTTATTTATTTATTTTTGAGAGACAGATCATGAGCAGGGGAGGGGCAGAGAGAGAAGGACACACAGAATCGGAAGGAGACTCCAGGCTCTGAGTTGTCAGCACAGAGCCCAATGCTGGGCTTGAACCCATGAACTGGGAGATCATGACTTGAGCCAAGGTCAGGCGCTCAGCCGACTGAGGCACCAGGTGTCCCTTGAACCCTTTGATTCTAAGGCAAAACACAAGTAGTTTAACTTTTTGATAGCCCAAATCATCCAGAATGGCTACTGCAATCCAACTGCCCTTGGTAACCAAAGGTTACAAAGTTGGACATGTGGAAGTTTGTTGAATGACTGGGGTTGTGTATATTCAAATGTTGAAAACAAATAAGAGACAAATCCTCAGGCCCCAAAAATCTAAATAAGTGCACACACCCTACCAATGAGACCTTTGTATAGCAAACGGAATCAAAATACAGAGTTTTCACTGAAAACTAAGAAAAACAAAGCCTTGGATGACACTTCAGCACAAGACAATAGAGCACTTATCTATTGAGAATAAGACATAAGCAATTTTCATATCACTGGTGTTCCAAGAAGAGGGAGGGGACACCAAGGAACCTCTCCTTTATGCTGTCGTGATCAAAGTGGCCTGAGCCAAGCAACAGCAGATCCAGTCCTGATCAGAACACTAAAATCTGTGCAATAAAATACACCAGTGCTGTGTTAATCATAAGCCTTTATTTGGAAGGACAGCTCTAAGAAAAGTCTGAAGGAGCATTCTATCTCGGGGACAAGGGGCAGAATTTAGAGGTTTCAGACTTAGAGTCAGCTTGTTTTGGAAAAAGTTGATCAAAACTTCTTGGAAGAGGGAGCAATGTTCTTATGGATTAAGCCATAAGTTGGGCACTGGAGTTCACTAAGAAAGGTACTGCCTTAGAGTATGTGTTCGTTTCCTCCCAAATTCCTCTGTTGAAACCTAACCTCAATGGGTATTAAGAAATGGGGCCTTCAGGAGGGTTGAGCTCTAGTGAACGGGATTGCTGCCTTATAATAGGGCCCCCAAGGAACGCCCTCACCCCTTTGGTCATGTAAACACACAGTAACACTGTCACCTGTGAACCAGGTAGGAGGCTTCACCAGACACCAAATCTGTTGGTGCCTTGATCTTGGACTTCCCATCTTCCAGAGCTGTGAGAAATCAGCTTGTTGTTTATAAGTCCCCCATCCTACTGTACTCAGAGCAGCTGGAACTGAGATGGGGGGGAGGGACATTGCAGGGGCAGAGTTCAGGTGCAGGAGGGAGTAGCGCTGGAAAATGAGAACATGTGAGGGTCGCGATGGAACATTTCCAGTTCCTCCAGAAATCTTTTTTTTTAAATAAGAGTTTCTTGTCAGATTGGTTTCCATATAACACCCAGTGCTTCTCCCCACAAGTGCCCCCCACCATGACCATCACCCCCTCCCTCCCTCCCCATCCCCTTTCAGTCCATGGTTCGTCTTCAGTATTCAGTAGTCTCCCTTGATCTGTGTCCCTCACTCTTCTCCACTCTCTTTCCCCCTTCCTCTCCCCATGGTCCCCTACCAGGTCTGTCCTGTTAGACCTGTGAATGCAAACATATGGTATCTATCCTTCTCTGCCT
>PJEM01013696.1:0-39452 GCA_004023845.1 Helogale parvula
TTATGTATACAAAATGGAATATTAGTCATACAAAAATGAATTCTTGCCATTTGCAACCACACGGATGGAGCTAGAGATTATTATGCTAACTAAAATAAATCAGAGAAAGACAAATACCATAGGATTTCATTCACATGTAATTTAAGAAACAAAACAAATGAGCACAGGGAATAAAAAAGAGAGAGACAAACCAAGAAACAGACTCTCAGCTATACAGAACAAAGAGGTGGTTACCAGAGGGGAGGTGGGGGAAGGGCGAAATAGGTGTTGGGGATTAAGAGCACACTTATCACAATGAGGACTAAGTAATGTATAGAATTGGTGAACCACTATATTATGCACCTGAAACTAGTAAAATATTGTATGCTAACTACACTGGAATGAAAATAAAAAACTTACTTAAAAAATGAAACTAATATAACATTATAAGTCACTATATTTCAATAATATTTTTTTTAAACATGAAAAATCTCCCTCCCACCAAAAAGAGGTCACTAGGAAGTGAGGATAAATAGTAATGAGAAGAGTTTTAAGCTCCAAACCTGAAGCACTCTACAGTACAGAGGTTAGGGGAATAAGAATAAACAAGGCAAGGGAAGTGTGTTAGAGCCCTCATTGAGGTAGAAGGAAGCCAAAGAGAGTGTGCTATTCTGGAAAAATGGGAAGAAAATCATATAATGAAAATGCTCAGTGAATATACTTGGGCATCAAATTCATTCCTTATTTAAGATTATTTTCTTCACCTATACTCCCAAACACAGAATTACTAGGCCCAATTGATAAAATGTTGAAAAGGCAAGTACCAGGAAAACAGACCTGGAGATGTTAATTAACATGTAGGCTACTTAATCCAGACTAATTAGTCAGTACTTTCTGAATTCAGTTTTTCTACTGTTTATTAATTTACCTAACTAAATCAAAGAGCTCAAGTTAATTTCCAACAAAAGTATCATGACTGAAACAGTATCATGACTTAGCAATAGACTTCATAAGAGAAATTACCAATATCTATTAATAAAGTAAGCACAATAAAAGTAAAATCTATGCTAAGAGATAATTACATCTTTAACATTCATCTGATATACATAAATTAAGTCACCTGTTATTCTTAGACAGCAATTTGTTTCCTTTGTTTCATTTATTATGATTTCATGGTTTCATTTTATTATTTGCTGGTTTACCTGTTTATTACCTGTCTCCTCTAGTAAAGAATAAGTTATATGAAAGACAGATTATTTTTGTTTTATTCATCCCTGTATCCCCTGCACCAATCACAGTGCCTGACCTTCAACAAATGAAAAATGAATCAAAACAATAAGGAAGAAAAGCTAGGTAGTTTGACAAGACACTTTTACTACAGAAATCTAGCTCCTGTTAGGGCACAGGTAACTGGGGCAACTTAACAGCTTGCTCCAATAGTCAATTTTTCTTTTTTAAAAAATTTTTTATGTTTATTTATTTTTGAGAGAGAGAGGCAGAGCATGACAGGGAGGGGCAGAGAGAGAAGGAGACACAGAATCTGAAGCAGGCTCCAGGCTCTGAGCTGTCAGCATAGAGCCCGATGCAGGGCTCGAACTCACTAACGGTGAGACCATGACCTGAGCCAAAGTCAGACATTTAATCGATTGAGCCACCGAGGTGTCCCCAGTAGCCAATTTTTCTAAACCAAAAATATTTTGCAGGAGCTAGCATCTATCATATGACTTGATAACAGAATATCAAAAATAGTCTATTGAACAGATTCTAAGAAATGTCTTAATTACAACAACCTTGAAACCTTTTTTCTGCTTTATCTAAATGTCACTGTACTGAATGCTGTGACATGGTACTGAGTAATGTAATGTAAAAGCCAGAGGACGTCTCTACTAGATACAAAAATGCTCTCAGATCTTATACCTCCCAGACAGAGAAAGTTAATCACCAGGAAAAGGCATTAATCATGAGAGTAGTCAAACACTGCAAAACTTTAGCAAGGCAGACCTGCTATGTCAGGTTCTTGGTTGGATACTGACACACAGACTGAGATGTCTAGATTGATGCCTCCCAAATCTTGAATTCCCAGATTCCCTAAAATGTTTTGAAACGACAAAAAACAGTCTGCCCTTTCTTTCTTGGGAATCATGTACACAGAAGCTTGCCCCTCTTAAGACAACATGTGCCTTCCTAACCTCTATCCACCTCCACCTCCTCTCCAGACCCTTAGGCCTATAACTAGGGTTATGTCCCAATATAACCCACCTAGGACATACTAGGCCTAACAAAAAAATAAACTGCAAGATCTAGCTAGTTTATATTAGTCAGAAGAGTACATATGAAATGAAATTCTGCTCAAAGGGAACTTAAGTATTAGATAAGAAAAGGATTATCAACTAGAAGGCACTATCCTGAGTTGCAGGATTTACAACCAGCAAGAATCTCAGGAGATGGTATAAATTCACTACTCGGATGGCTCCTGGAAACATAGAAGGTAAAGGCTCATATTAAATGCTGCTGTGGCAGATGGCAGAAAGCAGATCACAAGCCTCTGAGAGTACATTCTAGAATACACATGCTACGTAAAGCCGGAAAACCCATCAGATTATTATGTTCCACCTGAAGGTCCAGAAAACCCACCATTTACCAAACAGTAAGGAATATGCCAGTGAGAAGATATCCACATTCCTAAGTTTTGTGGTGGTTCTTTTCTAAAGGCCAGAACCGACAGAAGGAAAAGCTGTTTTAGAATTAGGCTCAATGATAGCAAAGGGGATGATAGGACCAGCTAAGGATCAGAAGCCATGAGAAGCTAGGTGGACATAATTATCATAATAGTGGCAAGTCTAGTTAGTAGGGGGCTGACCCACAGAGAGATAGTTTAAAAATAAAGCATCCCTAGAGGCAAAACAGATTGCCGACAAGACCACCACTCAATATGTACAATCAAAATAAATTAAAGATGAATGAAAAAAAAATCTGAGGGAAGTTGTGCCAGTGAAGTCACAATCTCTTGCTCAGTTTCCAAATCTGAGCTAATTTTTTAACTCAGAATTCTCTAGAGGCCTGGCGGGGTAAGGTGGTGCCTGGGTGGCTCTATCGGTTAAGCATCTGACTCCTGATTTGGGATCAGGTCATGTTCTCATGTTCCATGAGATGAAGGCCTACGGTGGGCTCTATGCTATGAGCATGGAGCCTTCTTTGGATTCTCCCTCTCTCAAAATAAATAAATAAACTTAAAAAAAAAAAAGAGGCCTAGGAATCTAGAAGGAAAGGTCTTCTAACACCATGGCAAGAATACAGGGTAATAATTCCTTTAATCCCTCTCCAATGGGACCTACAGCCCGTTATTCAGTAAACGTGCTCTGGGGACAGGGAATACCCAAACACATCAAGGGCACAGAGTTGACAGTGATACCAGAAGACCTAAAGCATCTATATAATAATGTCAACCTCTTCATTAGAGTAGAAGCATATGGAAGCCAGTAATAAATGGAGCCTTGACCAAGGTCTAGCTCATAATGGGTCTATCCATTAGGACTACAGACTAATTTCCTACATACCCAAATTCAAAATCAGAACAGACTAACTTAGTAAGTGCCATAACACCCATATTGAGTCCTTGGTATATGAGATAAAGAGCTTTAATTGTGAAGAAAGTCAAGAGGAAGAATTTAAAACTGATCTACCCACCCCTGAGAATGTAATAAAAAAAAAAAAAGCAACATAGTATTGGGTGGGGTAGGGGTGACTGGCAGAAATCTGTGTTCCTTAAGTATCAAACTGGCATGCAAGGATGATTCCAATGAAGCTATCCAAGGCTCTTGGTGGTTCCACATTGCAGCTCAACTTCTCCCTTCTCCCACTATTTCTGTCCCCTCCCTTGCAAAGGGATTCATTCCAAGGGCACCCCTTAAACTCCATCTCAGAATCTAGTTCCTAAGTAACAACTTGCAATAGTCAGCTTCCACCTTGAATTTAAGTTACATTTTCTTTTGAAATAATCTTGGGCTTATCTTCAGAACCACTTCCCAATTTAATTGATGTCTCTTCTAAAAAACTTTTCCCAAAGCAGCAATATGCTAGGAATATTTTTGAAAAGTCTTTGGGATTCTTCTCTCGAAAGAGCCCATGTAGAATTCCTGACATATAGGTGCTCTCTGCATTTAAAATTATTGACTTTTGTCAATCCCTATATCCTCACCAAAGATTTTAGGTAATCCTTCAATTCACTATTTTTTTAAAAAAAGCTTTTCTGACTCTAAATTGACACAGAGCATTCAAAATTAGCTCATATGTCATTTTTTCCAGAAAGCTTCTCATTGATTCTAAATGGAATTATTTCTATTTTATTTCATCAGCATTTAAGTATACAGGACATACACCCTATGTTCATAAACTTGTTTAACAGTTACTTTGTAAGTATAGTGAAGTTGTGAATATACAGATAGACTCTACTTAAACAAATAGACAATAAAAACAATTATGCTAAGAACTGCATCTTCCTTTTCTTTTAAAGTGACACAGTGTTCCCTAAATACTCTTTGAGCTTTTTTATTATTATTTTTTTAATGTTTATTCATTTTTTTGAGAGAGAGGTGAAGACAGTGTGCGAGTGGGAGAGGGGCAGACAGAGAGGGAGACACAGAATCTGAGGCAGGCTCCAGGCTCTGAGATGTCAGCACAGAGCCCAACACAGGGCATGAACCCATGAACTGTGAGATCATGATCTGAGCCAAAGTTGGACACTTAACCAACTGAGTCACCCAGGTGCCCCTCTGGGTTTTTTTTTTTAAAGAATTTTATTTTTATGTAATCTCTACACCCAACATGGGGCTCAAACTCACAATGCCTGAAATCAACAGTTGCACACTGCACTGACTGAGCTAGCTGGGCATGCCTAAATAATCTCCTGATTTAGGTGTTGATACCTAAAAAGTTATAAGTAATTTCAAAACATTACATTATATATGAGAAACTACTAGAAACTAACTGTACCATATAATATTGAGCTTAAACTACAGTTTCTCAACTATTTCTATGAATAAGACAGCTTAACCAGGTACGTTAATAATAAGAATAAATAAACCAGACATGTGTTTTCAAAAAGTAGTCCATACTAACTGGCAAATATACTCTTCCTTGAAATTTTGGGCAATGAGAGATTCAATATATTCTAAATATCGTATAAGCTGATGAAAGCAATTTCTGCTCTTGCATACAACTTCTTAAAATTAAACCTTACACTAAAAAAGCCCCAGAAGTACTTTTCTAGTTACAACGCATTCTAGTGATGAGTATATTCCTATGAAAAACCAAGGCAATGTATACGTTTTAAAATAGTACTTGGTTTTTGTGGCAGTAACAAATGGGATGACTGTCCATTAGTGTGATGAAATTATCGCAGAATACATTACTAAATTATGGTGGAAATTCCTTTGTTGAAAGAAAAAAATGGAAAACTTCATGGTGGTACTCGGCCCACAATTAAAAGCTACTGAAACTAGCTTTTAATTGTGAAATACAGTACTGCATTTTAATCATATACTGTAGATTTAATCAGAGACTCATGAATTGTGATTGGATGTCCTGTTTCTTAAATACCATTCTGGACTTGTGGCTTATACTAACTCACAATCACTCCCCACTTCCTCTGCTTCTCCTACCACAAAAGGGTCAGATACACCCACAAAGATGGCTGAAGATCACATTTTTTCAGCAGCCAGAAATAAAATACAGACTGCCAATAATCATAACGCTTGCTCAGGTAATCTGGTCACTGACTACTGCCTCATTCACCATAATCATGTATTTCAATAACCACAAGATCTAAAGATTTTTGTAAAAGTATCTTCAGGGATAGAAAGAGAAACAACATTTTTTAAATTGTTTTTCTTAATGTTTGATTTTGAGAGAGACAGACAGACAGAATGTGAGTGGGGGAGGGCCAGGGAGAAATGGAGACAGAATCCAAAGCAGGCTACAGGCTCTGAGCTGTCAGCACAGAGCTCAACATGGGGCTTGAACTCACCAATCGCGAGATCACGACCTGAGCTGAAGTCGGCACTTAAACAACTGAGCCACTCAGGCACCTCCTGTGTGTGTGTGTGTGTGTGTGTGTGTGTGTGTGTGTGTGCGTGCGCGTGTGCACACAAACAAATCCCTAACTAATTACTAAATATACTACACCAAACCCGGATACCTTTATAGTTTATTATGTTAGGTTATCTTTAAATTTTTGAAATTCAATTCAACTATAGATAAATAAAGATTATACATACTTGGAAGAAACTGCCTCCATGAATTCATCCAAAAAGTCATCATATTCAGGACCTCTGACTCTTCTCTGACGTAGCCCAATGTACAACGGATCTTTAAGTAAATCCTATTAAAAAAAAAAAAAGTTAGCTCCTATTAGAAATAATGATAGGTATGTCATTCATACTTTTTGAGCTTCAGTTTCCTCCACTACATATAATGAGGATAGAAATAGAAATAGAATCTTTCCATACTGAAGCAGAATTAACCTACAGAGTATTACATTTATATATTATTAGTATTATATAAACTATATCTACAGTATTTATATGTCAAATAAGAAAGTAATTACTAAACATTAAAACATTCTGCCTTATTTTGAGGGAAATAAAAGGAATTAAAATCTCTCACCAGTGCTAATTAGAAGACTTCAACTCAGATTTTACAGGCAAAGTTTATCATATAGAAAAATAATACGGAGTTTTGAAGTATTACATTCATTTAGGAAATGGAAAGATACCAATTCTTTTCTTAGATTTATTTTGTTTCTGAAAGAAAAATCTTCAGCAAACATTTTAATTACAGTTTTAATATACTGAGTGATATTAAAAATAAATTTTTAGGCTTAAGTAAAGTTTTCTTGAACTTTTTAAACTATACAAAGCTCAAGTTTACTCTGTTCAAGTTTTGGTACAAATAACAGTGTCTTTTATGAGATCAATTTTTTTCTCTAAGGTAAATGCACACATAATAAAAGTTCTTAGTAAACCAGGGACAGGAATGAATTTCCTCAACCTAATAGAGGGCATCTGCTGAAAAACCCACAGCTAACAACATATTTAACAGTGAAATATTGAATTCTATTCCCCTAAGATGGAAAACAAGACAAGGATATCTACTCTCACCACTTCTATTCATCACTATACTGACGACCCTAGCCATTACAATAAGGCAAGAAAAAGAAAATATAAGAATATAGGCTGGAAAGAAGAAAGTAAACTGTTTTTATTTGTATATACATGATCATGTACAGGGAAAATACTTAGAAATCTATACACACAAAATAACCAACTAGCAAAAATAGTGAACTTAACATAGGAGTAGATCTAAGATCAACATACACAAATCAACTGTATCTCTACATACCAGCAACGAACAGTTGAAAATGAAATAAAATACACAACCTCATTTATAACAGCGTTACAAAATATAAAATTCATAGGGACATATTTCACAAGATATGTGTTAAGCCCTATACACTAAAAACTACAAAATATTGCTGAAACAAATTTAAAAAGATAAACTGCTTATGTGGACTAGAAAGAAAATTGCAATCTATGTTACGCAATAGTGGAACAAAGGAAAAACTGTCATCTTCTGGAACCTGAAATACAGACAATGTACCTAAAGAACTTGTGGATCTGGCTAAGGAGATATCCAGGCAGAATGATGAATGTGTGCACTGACTTCTCTTAGCTGTATAAAGTTAAAACAGGGATGAGATAAATAAGGAAATGTTTAGCTTGTGAGCAACATTTAAAGAGGACATAGAGGACACAAGACTTGCCTGTGAAAGATTCCCAAAGTAAAATAAGGGCTGCAGTCAAAGATTCAAGTGTGTGGTTAGAACAACTTTTGTGGAAAACTCTGATTTAAATTGGAGACTAACAGACAATCTTGACTAGATAAAAAGAACTGGTTCTGCAGCACTCTGACATGACAGTCAATGTCAAAAGACAGTCTGTTTTGAAAAGAATTATAAGTCCTTTATCTAATGAAGCAGACAGTCTGCTACACAAAAAGTCTTTAAAAAAATTTAGGGTACTGTACTATTTGGACAATTTGGACCAGAGACACTTCAAAATGAAAATACTTCTCTGGGCCCCCAACTTTCCACAGGCAGAAAGCAGACAGAGAAAGCTATTCAGCTGCAACATGGCCATTACTTATGGAAAAAGAAGCATATCTCAAAGGACAGAGCCAAGAGCGCAGAGAGCAGACCCTAAAGCCTAAAAGAACAATGAAGTACAGAACCACTCTTAGGAAACAGAACTAGGCTCCCTTCAAAAAATATTCCCTACCCCCCAGGTAACATGCACCCAGTGGCAATTCAAAATTGCCATGAGCTACTGAGAGTAATAGGATTCCTATTCCTCCCACTTCAAATCTAAGTGTTGATTATCGAAGTGTTCTTCCTGCCTCACCACTGAACAGCTAAGAGCAGCCATACCAAGGAGTACAACAAAAGAATTTTCATTTGAACCTAGATCTGATTTAGATTACAGGATCCTGAACTTTGGGCCTGCTGTTGCTGTGGGATGAACCTAGGATGGAAATGTGCATATTTTACATGTAGAATGTGAACAATTAGTAAAGAATGAGAATCTAGATGGAGAAAGGCTGTGCCAAGCATCTGGGTCTTCCTAGCCATCCCAGTGCATCATTAATATTAATAAAATAATAATTGTTATAAGTCCCTAAATTTGAACGTGGTTTATTATGGATAAATGGTATGTTTTTGCAGGTGTTGTGATATTAAAATATTAACAATTTGAATCATGTGAGTTGGGATTTGCTTGTAAGTCAATAGAAATTATAGCCCAGTTCATACCTATTGTCCTAGTTCAATTATTAATAGCATCCTCTTTCAGTGGGTTTGGCCAATTGATTGTGTGGTCATCCTACTTATAATGTACTGCACAACAATGAGTTAAGGCTTTCCAACTAGCTGGAAGTTAACATATTTAACCATATAAATGTATTTCAGATGAAATGTAAACTCTAAAACAGTGCTATTGTAAAGCCCAGCTGTTTTGTGAGGCCTAAAAACTTTAAACAATCTACTGGCAGGCTTCTGAACAGCTGAAGTTGAAGTGCCAAGGAGCTACTAATGGCTGCCAGAATTAAAATACTTTCTCCATGTGTGGAATATATTTGGACTTCGAAAATGTTAATTAGAAAAAAACACAATTGAGAAAAGATGTTACGTGTCCCCCCTTCTCTTTTCTCTCATTCTTGCCCATGCTAATAATTAAAATATATATATCATAAAGAAGCCCGGCTACAATGAAGGGCCAATTATGAAGATTTATGAACAAGCTAAAGCTTTTGAATTAAATCAGGAAGTTATAAAATTCTTCCATTCATAATGTCCTTATCAAATGTTACTATTTTTAGAAAATTTCATGAGAATTTAGAACTTGAGTGCATTCTTGGAGATCTTTCTGACCAAAAAAAATTAAGATCTACAAAAAACAGTTTAACAAGATTACCAAATTTTGATAATGGTTTCATAGACCAACTTGCTTGGCACACAAGCGATATTAATTCATTGGCTTAAGAACTTCTTATGTCCATGAATAAACATTTTATAGATCTTTGTTGGAGAATAAATGAAGGACTTGATATTAAGCAAGCACTTAAAAAAGGTTAGACTTTCTTTAGCAAGAGATATCAGATACAATATCTGTGGTGTCACTAAAGACTTGCTAGCACGAAGAAGGAAAAAGAGCAGGGGAAAAACAGTGAAATACCAAACATGGAAATATAAGAGAGCTCCAAAAAGGAGATAAGGAGGGAATACATTGGTGAAGCTAATTATTCATTAGCAATATCTCAATTCTGGAAACTTGGAAATTTTTAATTGAAAGTATTCAATTATTTAATGTAACAGAAATCATTATCAACTCTCACCTTGTTCTAGTCTCTCACATTCCTGCCTTTCCAATATGGAGTTGGAGAATGAAAAAATATTTTCTTTTTCTTTAAAATATTTTCTTAAGAACAGAAAAAAGTAATTTATTTTTCATTCCTAAACAGACCTTAGTGTGTGTTTAGGGTTGCCAGGCATCCTGTACATGTGGACATAGCCTGAATTTAATTATTTTTATCCTGTGAACATCCTAAATATTCTGTATTCAGATATTTTGAGTAAGTTACAAAAATTTGGTAGTGAGGAAAAAGTTTCTTAATATTTTAAGAATTTTTTTATCATTAAAAGGGCAACATTTGCCTATCAGAAAATTTGAGAGCACTGAATAGTAAAATTAAAAACAAAGAATACCAATAAATAATCTCTACTCACTACTAGCATCTGATGCATATTCTTCTACATCCTTTTCTTTCTATGCATATTACCTCTCCAAATGTGTGACAATATCATAGACTGTTTTATAACAGTCTATACAGGAATATATCATGAGAAGTTTTCATGTCAGTAGATGAACATTTTGAACACTCGTGATCTGTATTGAAATTCTGGCTTCCTAGAGAAGATGAACAGACGAACATCTCCACCCAATGATGCACAAGTACAGATCTTCTTTGACTTATCATAGACTTACACCCTAATAAACTCATCATAAATTGAAAATGTCTTGAAAATGCTTTTAATACACCTAACCTATAAAAATCATAGGTTAGTCTGGCCCCCCTTAAAGGTGCTCAGAACAATTATATTAGCCTACACTTGTGTACAATCATCTACAAAATGCCTCAATAAAGCGCAGGATCTCTCAGGTCATGTCTGGAATACTCTGCTGAAGAACAGAATGGCCGTCTGGGTACAGAATGGTTGTATGTGCACTGGCTGTGGCACCTCGTGACTGTGTGGCTCAGAGAGCCGCAGACGCTACCTCTGCCCAGCATCACGAGGGAGAGGTCATGCCTCAGACATCCGGCCTGGGAAAAGATCAAAATTCACAGTGTGAAGCGTGGTTTCTACTGAATGCATATAGCTTTGGCACCATCGTGAAATCCAAGAATCGTACATCAAACCATCGTACATCAGGAACTGTCTGTATACCTATTTTGTTGCAGCTTCAAGTAAAGTATTATCTTTCCATAAATATGTACACACATATGTAAAATATACACATAAATATATAATAAATGTAATGTACAACTATTAAATATTTTAAAGGACATATATTTGTATATATAAAATGTTGTCAAGTAGCATTCATTTGTATTTCTCTTCTAACACTGTTAAACATTTTCTTAAAAGATTATTGATCACTTTTATTTCTTTACTTGTAAATTATCTATGCCCATATGTCCTTAGGCAATTTTTATATTTCACATTTGACATTTTCTTATTGGCTTAAAGTGTTCTCTGAATATTAAGTATACTATTAATATTTATCTGTTATAATGGTATGAATATTCCCCACTTTAGCATTTAAAGTTTTATTTATATATATAGATAGTTATTTCTTTGTTACAATTTACTCATTTTCAAATGAAAAAACTGGGTTCTGTAAAGAATATACAATTTTGGCTATTTTTCTGGCTCATATCATCAGTACAATTAAGCAAACCAACTGCCAACATTCAGTCATGAGTCTGAGACATAAAATTTTAAATACTGCATAAAAGCAACTTAAAATGTCAGCATGCATATGTGCTGGCATGAATTTTAAAAAGTGGTAGAAGTAAAAATGATTAAAATCTGACTGTGATTCAGTAAGTCTGGAGGAGGGCCCAGGATTTTACATTCTGTTTTTTTTTAATGTTTTGTTTATTTTTGAGACAGAGACAGAGACAGAGAATGAGGAGGGGAGGGGCAAAGAGAGAGGGAGACATAGAATCAGAAGTAGGCTCCAGGCTCTTAGCTGTCAGCACAGAGCCTAACACAAGCCTCGAAACCACAGACAATGAGATCATGACCTGAGCTGAAGTTGGATGCTTAGCCAACTGAGCCACCCAGGCACCCCAGGATTTTGCATTCTTAACATGTTCCCCTGTGAATTCTGAAGTAGTTGGTTTGTGAAACATATATTTAGAACCACTGGTATCAAATTTATATTATTAAATTAAAATAAAAGTATTCTACTTTCCCAAAGTTCCTGTCTCAGGTAAATATTTCGTCTATTTTAATTTACATAATAGGTATTCCTAAAATATATCACAAACTTCAAGGACTTCCTGATAGTTTTAGTGCATATTAACCAAAATGAAGAGACCTCATCTCATTCCCAAGGCACTGGTGTAGTATCTCAAAAAAATAAGGAAATTCTTGATATAGCCATTATTATCTAACTTAGAGAAGATGAGATCAAATACGACCATAAAAAGTAAGCATATGACACAACAAACCAAGTCTGGAAACTGAGAGATCCTCTCCCCTCTGGCTTTAATGTAATGATTAGTATTCATCCCAGTGCCAGGATCCCTGGTCTGGAGTGACAGCAATCCCATACTATGAAAGGAACAAGACAGAAACGGAGGGTAGAGGGACAAATGATGACATTCAATGGTAGGCAGAATAATGACTTCCTCAATCCTTAGAACAATAAACATGTTACCTCACATGGCAAAAGAGACTGCAGATGTGAGTAAGTGTGAGTCTTGAAAACTGAAAAATCTTCCCTGGATATAGTCAGAAAAAGAGATGTGACAATGAAATGGAGCCAGAAAGATACTGTATTGATGGGTTGAAAATGGAAAAAGAGCACCATGAACCAAAGAATAAAGGCTGTCTTTAGCAGCTGGAAAAGACAGGATATGAAATACAGCCCTGTGAGCACCTTTAATGATTTTCGCCTTTTGAACTTGTGTCAGACTTGTGACCTACAGAACCATAATGTAATATATTTGTGTTGTTTTAAGGCATTACATTTGTAATAACTTTTTATGGTAGTAACATAAAACTAACACGTTAAGGCCACATTTTAGTGCCAACACTAGTTTCTGTACAAGGGCTAGAAGATATATGGCAGCTACATGTGATATAAAATCTGTAAGGTTTTTCTTTAGTTTTCTCTCCATCATAGCTGGTTCATGCCAAATATGAAGAGCACTTTCTGGATGACAAGGGGAAACTTTCTGAATGGGAGGAGGCTTCAACTTCATGAGTTCAAGTTCCATTAAGGATTCTAGATCTAGATACACTGTATACATGAACTGAAGGCCAACTAAACATAAAACCAGAATCAGAAATCTGAGACCTAGGACAATGATTTAATAAATAAAGAATAACTATGCAAAAACAAGTGCCCATGCCCTTTTGAAGACTGACCAAATGTTATGGGCCAAACTGTGTCCTCACTAAATCTCATGTTGAAGTCCTAACTCCCAATGTCTCAGAATAGAACTATATTTGGAAATGGAGTCTTTTAAAGAGGTGATTAAATTAAATGAGGTCATTAGGGTGAATCATAATCCAATATAACTAGTGTTCTTATAAGAAGATATTAGGACACAGATGTACACAGAGGAAAGACATGTGAAGACACTGGAGGAAAATCAGAGGAAGAGAAGCCAAGGAGAGAGCCTTAAAAGAAATTAACCCGGTTGACACCTTGATCTTGGATATCCAACCTTCAGTACAATGAGAAAATAGGTTTCTATTGGTTATCCACCCAGTTTGTAGTACTGTTATGGCAGCCCTAGAAAACTTTAATACATAACACTTGAAGCGGTCTTCAAGACCTAATAATGGGGTGCCTAGGTGACTCAGTCGGTTAAGTGTATGGCTTCAGCTCAGGTCATGATCTCGTGGTTTGTGGGTTCGAGCCCTGCGTCAGGCTCTGTGCTGACAGCTAGCTCAGAGCCTGGAGCCTGTCTTCAGATTCTGTGTCTCCATCTCTCTCTGACTCTCCCCTGCTCGCACTATCTCTCTCTGTCTCTCAAAAATAAATTAAAAGACATTAAAATATTTTTTAAAAAAAGAAGACTAATAAAACCTAGATCAGCATGTATGGGATGCAAGGAACATCTACGCACATCTTCAGTCAAAAAGCAAACTTTGATACTGGTCACTTATATTAGAAAAATAGACAAATAATAAACATGATTACTATGAAAAATTTTTGCAACAGTGATTTATAAAGAAACTGAATATGGTATGCTCTTAAAAGACAACTGAAGGAAATTTACTGGAGGTAAATTGTATACAGCAACTACTTCACAAAGAACATAAAGAAAATGTGATCTGTAAAGTAACGGATGAAAAATAAGACAGAAACACAAATATCCTGACTAAATGAATGTTTTGCTTTATCAGCCTAAAGAATAAGAGTATTTTTTCACCAAGCACTTTTATGGCTCAGTTTCAGTGTCCTTGTTCTTTTTTTTTTTTAAGATTTTATTTTTAAGTAACCTTTATCTACATCCAGTGTGGGGCTTGAACTTAAAACCCCCAGATCAAGAGTCACATGCTCTACCACCTGAACCAGGCAGGCACCCCATGAGTGTCGTTGATCATTAAACCTCCTTTAGGTGAAAGCTGCAGAGATTTAAGAAGTCAGGTGAGTGGGATTTTATACCAAGTGAAGAATGTCTTATCAATCGGCTCCTAATTTCTTTCCTGTTTTCATTACTACTCAATATTGGCATTTATAATAAAAGAGGAAAACATTTATAATTTATAAAAGAGGGATCTAGTTCTCATTAAACTTTGCTAGATTATTCTGGATAAGAAAAAAGTTATGTAATCAATTTGTTTTTATATTTTTACCATGAGGTGTAAAACTGGACAGAGAATCACAAAAGAGAGGAGACTAAAAGATTTTACAACAGGAAAAAACAAAAAGTCTTTACCACAGGAATATTTTCACTGAAAACAGTCTTCCACATGTGAAAGTGGAACATAAAGCAGCAACATAAAAACTCCACTATATTTTACACTATCACATTGTAGTGATTTAAATTTTATTTTTCTTCTCAGTAAACCAGCAGTACAAATAAGAAAAAAGGGTCAGAATGAATAAAATGAGAACATGAAGAGTTAGCAACTCTTCTCAATCCAAATATTTTTCTGCTCTCCGTTATCTATTAATTAAGAGCCATACACATAAAAATTCAGGTTAGAGTACTCATAAGTTAGAACTAACAGATTTTGAACTCCAATAGCTCACAATAGAAAAATAAAATCATGTGTTGTGAGCATTTCTATCTATTTTAAGCAACAGAAAAGTTAATCTAGAATCTAAATGGCTTCTATTCTTCCTGATATATAAGTACTTTATTGTTAATAGAATACAGTTAATATGGGTCCCAAAAGTGAATAAAATTATGAGAAAGTTAAGTAAAAACCAAAATATATTCTGCTTAATAACTAAAACATACCTCTATTAGTTTTTGGAAAGAAGACAGATGTACACTTAAAAAAAATCATATTTCTGATGAACCAAATTAAATATCACTTTCTTTGCTTAGATAAAATTCTGAACACCATAACATTAGCAGAATAAACTGTTGTTGCTATTGCAAATGAAATAATTTTTGTTGATTAGTTATTACAAATACATAGGAAAGATGTTGAGTGTTTAACATTTATTTTATAAGCATGGGTTCCTGGGTGGCTCAGT
The DNA here is from genome assembly GCA_004023845.1 of Helogale parvula. Taxonomy (NCBI): domain Eukaryota; kingdom Metazoa; phylum Chordata; class Mammalia; order Carnivora; family Herpestidae; genus Helogale; species Helogale parvula. Next base: position 15,543 of record PJEM01013696.1, read on the forward strand.
TAGTTAAGCATCTGACTTCAGCTCAGGTCATGATCTCACAGTCCATGAGTTCAAGCTCCGCGTCAAGCTCTGTACCAACAGCTGGGAGCCTGAAACCTGCTTCGGATTCTGTGTTTCCCTCGCTCTCTGCCCCTCCACAACTCATGCCCTCTCCCTGTCTCAAAAATAATAAACATTAAAAGAAAATATTTATTTTATAACCAATCACTTTACTGAGAGCTCTAATTTGGTCATGATAATTTTTACTTGATTTTCATCAATAAGCATATTATCTATAAATAATGAAAACCGTCTTTTGCAGTCAAACATCACATTTGTTTTTCTTGTCTTATTGCAAAGGCTAGTACTTTCTGAATAATGAAAGAGAATAGTGATAAGTGTCTTGATAACTCTTTGAAGTAATTTCTCTAATATATCACCATGGATTATGATGTTGCTAATAGTTTGAATAATTTTTGACATTAAACGTATTCTGCAGGATTTGGTTTGCCAGTATTTTATGAAGGATTTTAGCTCCTACATCTATATTCATAAAACTAATATTTACTAAGTACTTACAAAATGTTAATCACAATCATAAGTCTTCTAAGAGCATTAACTTATGATAACTTTATAAGCAGGTATTCATTTTACAAAGGAAACTAAAGCACAGAAAAGTTCAGTTAACTATTTCAAGAGTACACACCTAGAAAGTGGTAAAGGAATATGGGTAAACATAAGCCAAATTATCAGTTTCTTATTATATGCTATTTTTTTAATCAGGTTTGGATATCAAGGTTATGTCCTTATAAAATGAAATGTGAAACTATGAATTTTAATATATTCTGAAACATTTTATACAATATAGGAGCTACATGTCCTTAAAGGTCTGAATGATCAAATCCATAATCTTATATGAGTTTAAAACTGAATTCTACTTAATTTAACATTAAAATTTAGACCTATTTTTCCTTTTATGTGTTTATCTCTTATATTTTTCTCTATTGTTTGCATAAATCTGGTGACATGGTTCAAAAGCATTCAATTATTTTGTATATAGTCTGACCATTTTACTTAGCCTAGGAGCCACAACTGTCACAAGGTAGAGAGTGACCACACCAGAAAAATTACCTTGTGACTTGGGGTGGGCAACTTTGGTACAAATGTAATCAGTCAAACTGGTACCTTAGTTCACATGGGCAATCAATCAATCATGTCAAGATAATAGAACCCCAATAAAAACTCTGAACAGTGGGGGTTATATATCAATCCCACACATTAATACCACAGGGTAACTTGTCCTGACTCCACAAAAAGGAAAATAAAATCTTCACATTTGGAACCCTGAGATTGTCTTATACATCGCTTCCTTTCACTGATTTTTATCTATATCCTTTCCTACAATACACTATAATTGTGATATTAGCTTTTGGTGAGATCTGAGTCCTTTTAGTGAACTATCAAGCCTGAAAGTCAGCTTTGGGGAATCTTCTGCACTGACGGCACAGAACCTGCTTGGGATTCTCTCTCTCTCTCTCTCTCTCTCTGCCCTTCCACACTGCTTGTGCTCTCTCTCTCTCTCTCTCTCTCTCTCTCTCTCTCTTTCTCTCTCTCAAAATAAAACTTAAAAAAATGTTCTTTTATAAAGGTTAAATTATTATTCACATATATAGGAAGTTTTTACTTTAACTTTCTCTATTAATGAATATTAATTAATGAAAAACTGTTCAAGCTAATAATATGTTATTAATGCTTTAGAAAGGAAGGAAACAACTATAAAAATTACATATTCTACCTTTAATTTCTAGTATTTATCACTATAACTGAATCTATTAGCCATGAAGGATGAACAAAAATATGTACTGATATACAACTTTAAGATTCTAAAATACCGATCCAGAAATGAGAAATATGAAATTCCAATTCATCTACTATAGGTTTAAAACAGACTTCTAAAACTATATTTCACACTGATTAAACTTAGTAAATCTTTTGGGATTAGTTTCTGCACAGTAAAAAATCAATTAATTTAATTTTTTAATGTTTTTTATTTATTTTTGAGAGACAGAGCGAGATTGTGTGAGAAGGGGAGGGTCAGAGAGAGAGGGAGACACAGAATCTGAAGCAGACCCCAGGCTCTGAACTAGCTGTCAGCACAGAGCCCGACCTGGGGCTCGAATCCACGAACAAGGAGATCATGACCTGAGCCGAAGCCAGACGCTTAACTGACTGAGCCACCCAGGTGCCCGAAAATCAATTAATTTTAAAAAGTAACTATGATCTCCTAAAGTAAAACATATACTCTATAGAGTAATGGTGTGAATGTTTATCGAAGGACAAAACACTAAAGAAGCAAGTAAAAGATTAATCATGTTATAGAGAAGGAGAAGAAAAAGAATAGTTTTCTTAGATTTGGGGGATAAGTTTGAGGAGGGAGAACTAGACAGAAAAGAATAAATTTCATAAAGTTCTTGAAAAAAGCTCAAAATGCAAGAATTGCTGCTATTTTTTAAGGTGTACAGGTGTCTTACAGACTTAAATTGTTTACCTCATTTTCTGTTCCCACATCCAGAGTAACAGGCAGACATTCTTGAGGATTCATCCCTCCACAGGCTGTATACAGTGCCAGCTTGCCCACAGGGATGCCCATTCCATTACAGCCAAGGTCTCCCAAGCCAAGAATACGTTCTCCATCAGTCACCACAATAGCCTAGAAGAGAAAAAAAAATCTATTAATAAATGTTTGAAAATCCAGGGGCACTGTTTCAGGTCTCTATTTCCAAAGTAGAAGTCTCTACTTATGTAATGAAATATTACACTATCAAGAAACATAAATTGAATATACATGTAAGAGATTTTATATAATCTTAAGTGTGGAAGAGTGGAGAGAAGAAATAAAGTTGATACGTATTTTTAAACTTTTTAAAAAGTACATATATACAATTATAAGTGAAGAAAGAAGAGATGATAGGCACATAAAGATTCAAATAACTTTTGTGGCAAGTAAGAAAACTACAGGGAAATAGGAGCTCAAAGTGAAACTGAGAGAAGCTTTCAACCAGCGCCATCCACTCTGAGCCCGATTTTGGGGGGGCCCTGGTTAAACAATGCTTGACTGCTAAGTAGCCTCCAAATGCTCTGATGTTTAGTTTATGTATCTTGGCACCATTTTCACACATCCTATTTTCAGAGCAATGTTGATCCATCCTCTTTAGCAACTATAACCACTGGATATTGTTCTACCATTTTTGAAATATGCCAAGTGCAGTCTTGCTACTTCTTTTACCTCGTAACCTTCCACTAGAATCAGTGAATTTTGTGTAGTTTCTTTCCAGTCACTTTGCCATATTTAGGAGCCATACATTTTAATCAGGTGGAGATTTTATTTTTATTTTATTTGATATCTGTGTGAAACTAACACATCTAATGTCCTTGTTCTGTGATTCATGGGCATTATATGAATTTAAGCAAAGCCAATCTCATGAGAAAATTTATTAGATTTTCTATAAACTGCTACACTCATCATTTCCATGGAGTCTTGGGAAAATGTCAGTCATTTGACCTTAAATAAATGTACAAATTAAATTTTCTGTTTCTTATTTGTAAAACCGGAAGAATAAAGGTACTTTTCAGAAGAGCTGCATAAAAATAGAAACTCACTCTGTTTGGTTCACTACTGTGCACCAGCACCAAGCACAGCATTTGGCACATAGTAAACAATGAATAAATATTAATTAAATAAATCTGTGATTCAATAAAATGATATGCAAAGTACTTAACCATAGTATCTGGTACACTGCAAATTCTCAACAAATTGTAGCTATCAATACTATTATCATGAAGAGCAATAGTATACAGAGTCATAGTATTTTAGAAGGGGAATTTAGAATCTATTTAGTCCATCCTTCTTATTTTATAGATTAAGCAACTGAAGATCAGAGAACTGAAGTCATCTGCCTCAAGTGATTTACCTGGTTAATACCAAAGAACCAGAAGCTGGGTATGTTAACTCCTAGTACAATGTTTTTCCACTGTGCCATCATACAGAACATATTTTAAGATGTACTTTTGAGGGGCACCTGGCTGGCTCAGTCAGTTGTACGTCTTATTCTTGGTTGCTCAGATCATGGTCCCAGTTTTGTGAGTCCGAGCCCTGCACAGGGCTCTGTGCTAACTACACAGCGTCTGCTTGAGATTCTCCCCCTTTCTCTGCCCTACCCCAACTTGCATTCTCAAAATAAATTAAATTTAAAAAAATTAATATACTTTTGATATCTTTTCAATTTTCTGTTCACCTATATTATGCACTCTTAAAAACTGCCTTAAAAATAAATACATTTGAGAAGTGGGCGACAACTATATTTTCATATCCCATAAAGCTGACCTTTGTTACATTTTCCATGTCTGATTGCAAAGGGTCAACAGGTTATGCTGTTTTGAAGAAGGCAACTTGATACCACTGGGTTAGCTGGTTCTGATTTAAGATAAGAAAGATAAACGAATACTACAGAAAATCCGAACTTTGCTTTTTAAATTAAGACCAAATTTCCAAAGTCCAAATACTTCTAACATATATTTGACTTTGTTCCATTTATCACACTATCATAAACAGAGGTTCTTTTCTCTATGGCTGATAATGTATACTTTTATAAATGTGTCCTTTAAACACATAAAGCCAGTTGGCCTGCATATTTTAAAACATTTTTTGAAGATATCTTAGGACGGCAACATTGTCATATAACTTAGATATGATCTGAATAATAATTTATATAATGCTTTCCAGGTTTCATGAAGACCCAGGAAGTTACTACTTGTGATTTTCATCTATTTCAATACTTTTGAAAAAGTGACTGAGGGGCACCTGAGTGGCTCAGTCTGTTAAGCATCTGACTTTGGCTTAGATCATGATTTCACAGTTTGTGAGTTCGAGCCCTGCATTGCATGAGCTGGAGCCCTGATTCCAAGTGAGCTCTCAAGCCCCACTTTGGGTAAACACAAGCCCTGCTTCTCTCCCTCTCTCTCTCTGTCCCTTTCTCACTCATACCCTCTCTCTCAAAACAAGGGAAAAGAAAGGAAAAGAAAAGAAAAAGAAAAGAGGGGTTGAAAATAACATAGTATTTTCATTTATTTTTGATACCACATCTAAATTAAATTAAATCTATCTTTTTCGTCATCTCTTCATAACTTGTATTCCCGAAGCTCTTCTCTCATCCTGCGCTATTAATTTAATTATATAAATATGCCATGGACATCCATAAAGGTGATAGTTATTTTAGTAATTTTTAAACTGAGGCATTTGCGGTTTTAGCTGATTATGTGCCTTGTTACAAATGTACATTTGTAGCATTAATTCACAAACATTGCAACACTGAAGGGTATACTTTAAAAGTTAAGGGATCCTTTGAAATTTAAAAAAAATTGCCATCTACACAGCTTTTCATTAAGTTGACCTTCCCTTAGCTTTTGTTTTTACCTACTCTATCTCCCACTTAAGGAAAATCAAGCAGCTGGATGTCTTCTATACAACAGCGAAGTCACAACAGCAGGATTATCTCAGGAAGACAACCATAATTCTCTCAGTCATGTCTGCATTTCAGAAATTCAACCTTCATCCCACTCTCAATTATTATCTGGGCTTCACCTGACTGGTAAATCTGTATGAGACATGAAGGAGTTCTCCCGCACACACACAGACACCCTCACCGTGTGTCCTATCTTCATTCCTTCTTTTCCTTCCTAGGGGCTCTTCTACTATGGTCGCCCTGAGAGCAGAACTCTTGCCTCTTCTCCCTTCTCTGATGAACCTTCCCATAAAGCCAGTCTCCTTTAAATACGGCATTCTATTATTTCAAGTCTAAATACCTCTTTCTGAATTTCAAGAACTTTCATATAATATGAAATCTTAATTCTGCTACATTTCAACATTAACATTAGCTTTGGTCAGGGCAGCCAATTCACTTACTGCTCAAAAACACACCATTCTCTTGATGAACTAGGTATTTATATGAATCTCTTCCCTTCCTAAGATAGGATCTTCTTCCCTAATTATCCAAGGCCAAATCTAATTTCCAACTTCACTAAAACAATTTCTTCACCATTTCAGCCTTCTCTGAATATTCTCCTCTGAATGAATATAGAATTTATAATTTATAACAGTTTACTTACATATATCTAATAATTGATTGCTTTTGTTTTAAGTATGCCTTCACCTACACAGTAAAGACTACATCTCATTCGTCAATTTTCTTTTGCAATAAACAGTTGCCATTTAACAGCAGGCAACTTTAACAGTTGCTATTATGTGTCAGATACTAATCTAGACTTTTAAAATAATAGTAAGTACAGTTAGGATCAAGAATATCAGTGAGGGCCTAATATTGAGAGCTGAAAGAATAAAGGTAGGCTACTAATGAAGATAAATATTTAGAGATGAGCTAGAAGGACAAACATAAAGCAAGGTGACCATATTGCCTGTTATGATTATATGGATATTAATTATTAATACTAAAATTAATAGCCATGTTAATTAGCCCTCTGTACCCCAGAACTATTTCCTCTGTTGAGTCATTCTTACAGTTCTCTCTAGATTCCAGTTAAATTGTACGTATCCTTAGACATTTTATACTTCATAGGAATTAACACATTTGGGGGGTAGTTCCTAAGGAAAGAATCTGTGGACAGTGCAGTCTACCTTGAGGGAGAAAAACTATGGAAGCAACTTAGGTTGAAAAAATTAGGAAGATTGGAAATCATGAAAAACATCCTGCTTTACAAGTTTGCCTGGTATAAGTCTCAAAGAGCAGAGTGAATCAATTCTAGCCATGATTGCTCAAAATAAAGATCAGTAAGGGAGTGATGCTTCGGAAGTCACAGCTGAGGTGCCTCTGCACCCCTAAAAGGCATCAGTTTTTCACTCTTACTCCAAAAACATAGCACAAAGTGCTGGACACATAACAGGAAGAAAGGAAGGAAGGAAGGAAGGGAGGGAGGAAGGAAGGAAGGAAGGAAAAAGATAAAACAGGAGCCAAGGCAGGGACAAGTACTTCTCGCCTTCCTGAGACAAGGAGGGTGATAGAGTCCATGTCCAAGAGCAAGGGCTCCGAGGCCTGCACGCGCCTTCCCACTACCGCCCTGCACTACTGTATGGCACACACCTCCTTCCTTTTCTCACTGAATTGTCATGATAATTACAAGAGTTAATCCAAGTAGTGTCTCACACTGAAAGCTACACAAGTTGAATACTATTTATATTTTATTTTCCTTAGCTCAAGAGTACAGTCAGATGAGTTACTTAAGGTCACAATGATAAAGGAAATGCTTTAATGGGGCTTTTGTCTACCTGTGTTCCTCTTAGTGGATGATTAAACCCTACAAATGTGAAAAAGGACTTTTCTTAAAGAAATTCAGAGGGAGCTTCAACATTTATTCAACACTTATCATTTACAATAAAGAAATACTAAGTACACAGATAAAAATAATGGGGAAATTTAGTCTCTAAATGGTATCAGAATAAAATTAATCCAGCATGCAAAAATTAAAGGAATATAAATTAGGTGACATTCACTAGAAAAGCTAGTGAATGCTACCTAATATCATGAAAATTGTCAGCATGTTAAGTACAGGATAGGAAAAAGAACAAATCTGCCATGGCGGAAAAATTGGATAACTTACCTTGATGACATCTTCTGGCCACGCATTAAGAACCGAAGCAATATGCCCTCGATCATGGATACTAATAAAGAGACCTCTGACAGAAAAAAAAAGTAGTTTTAAGTTACTTCAGACTTGTGAAACTATCATGATACTTAAAATTTTTTTCAAATTTGTTTGATACACCTCCATTTTTATGAAACTAGTGAAAATTATTTCCTTACATTTAGAAGCTAAGAATCTTATAAATAAGGGAGAAATTACTTTAAATAATATACTGACATCTATAATGAAGGTAGACTATAATAATGAAGGTTCATTCTTATTCCATATTCTTAAATGTTTTGTAATTAAAGAAGCATTCACTCTTTTATATCCAGAAAATTTAAATAGCATCATCAATTCCACTCATAGATTTATTTACATTAAATATATGTAAAAGCACTTAGAAAAAGAGGAAGTATATGTAAACAGGCATTTTCAGTATACACTCCACCTGATTACATATTCACGGTGCGAAGATGAAAGCCTGTATGGGAAAGAGCTTAAGTGACTGACAAATGCTGGGCATCCCTTTTGTGTGAAACTCACTTGACTTTTTTTAAGTTCAAATGTCCAAGTTACAATTCTTTGATCTGCAGTCTTAGTTGCTGTTTGCAACTGTTATTATGACTTCACTGAAGTCTTTAACACTGCTCCTCTCCTGTCTCCCATTTCCTATGAAATCTTAACAAGTAACTGAAATTAAAATGAAAAATGAATTTCAATGTATGAATCTCATTTAAAAGCTTTACGTTAGTATTGTTAAAAGTAACTCAAATACAGAGAGCCAGACACAACCAATGTGCAGCTTACTGAATTTTTGTAAGGCCACCGTCCTGGTGCGTACATAACAGCATTTAAGCAGAGGGAGTCTTGCCAGCATCCCAGAGCCCTCCACATGTTCCTCCCCATCAACTGTCCCCACTTTTATAGTCTCTTTTCTTTAACTTAAAGTTCTAGCATCCAAATGAAAAGCCACTCCTAGATACCATTTGTCTTCTAATGTTTCCCATAATCTGAATTTTGCTGATTAAATTCCTATGGTATAGATTAACAAATTAATCTTCTTCTGTATTCCTTGAGAAATTGGTAAGTGAATCTAAAGACTTAATGAGATTCATGTCCTTTTTTTATAAGACACTTCAGAAGATGCATAGTATTATCTCTAGCTAGACCTCGACTTGACCTTTCCTGCCCACCTGCTTGTACTCCCCAACATTTAGCCTCTATTTTTCCTTACCTCTCCTTTCTAGCTTCTCTCTTAAATCAGGCAAATGGAAAGCAAAACTGCCCCTTGGGCAATAGAGCCTGTCCTGACCAGCTGGCCCAGACTACCCAGACCAGTGTGAACTTAACCCCTGACTCACCTAACCCCTGCACAGATGGATCCTGGAATGACCTCTAGAGTGACCAACAACTACCTTTATCTCATTCTAATACTAAAATCTTTATCCAGGGAGGAGCACAAGCCTCATTTACATAACATACAATGGATGTACAGACATGTCTCCTTAAGGCGTATGCATGACCTTATGCTAGCCTTTACATACAATGATGACGAGGCATCTCTATCCAAATATTCATCCTAACTTTAAACAAAACAAATCCATCCACCCTTGCTCAGGAGTCATGGCTTTGGAAGCCATTCCCTGTGATCTCCTCATTTGCTGCAAATAAGGTACTTTGTCTGACAACTGAACCCAGTACACTTTCTGATTCACCAAAGAGCAAACTCACATTGGTTCAGTTACAGTGTCTTTTAGCCTTTGTGTGATTTTGACAGCTGCAAATGCTTCATATCTAAATTCATTAATTCATTAGGGGTTACAATGGAACATCCCAATTCTGTCGATCATTCATCATTTGCTAAAATTCTTCTCTAAAGAGAAATTTCACTATACCTATTGTTTGGTTACCCAATGATAAAGCTGATACAAATGCTGGATTCTCCCTCTTTACTTACCAATTTTGTTTTAATGTTTATTTATTTTGAGAGAGGCAGCAAGAGAGAGAGAGAATGCACTAGTGGGTGATGGGCAGAGGGAGAGGGAAAGAGAATTCCAAGTGACAGTGCAGAGCCCCATGTGGGGCTCAGTCCCACAAGCTGTCAGATCATAACCTGAGCCAGATCAAGATCAAAAGTTGGATGCCTAGGGGCACCTGACTGGCTCAATCAGTTAAGGGTCCAACTTCAGCTCAGGTCAAGATTTCTCTTTTTGAAGTTTATCCCGGGTCCGCATAGGGCTCTGTGCTGATAGCTTGGAGCCTGGGACCTGCTTCAGATTCTGCATTTCTCTCTCTTTCTGCGGCTTCTCTGCTCATGCTCTGTCTCTCTCTCTCTCTCTAAAAATAAACATTAAAAAAATAATAAAAAATAAATGAGTTGGATGCTTAACTGACTGAGCCATCCAGGTGTCCCTTTATTTAACAGTTTTTGAAATAAAGAGCTCATTTGCTAGAATCCTTCAAGAGTAAAGTGTGTGTGTGTGTGTGTGTGTGTGTTTGGGACCAATATGAACTCATGGATTTAAACATATTTGATGTGTTTTAATCCATCACAGTTACTTTCTTTATTGACACTAAAATAGTCCCACATTTAGCCAGTGGACGACTCTTCATGTTGGCCTCTCAGTCCTTTTTTTCTTTTTTAATTTTTTTTCATGTTTTTTAAAAAAAATTTAATTTTGAGAGACAGAGAGAGACAGCGCGAGCAGGGGAGGGTCAGAGAGACGGGGAGACACAGAATCTGAAGCAGGCTCCAGGCTCTGAGCTAGCTGTCAGCACAGAGCCCGATGCAGGGCTTGAACCCACGAGCTATGAGATCATGACCTGAGCTGAAGCCGGACACTCAACCGACTGAGCCACCCAGGTGCCCCTCAGTCCTTTTGACCTGACAATAGTTTGGGACAGCTTCCTTGATCTCAGTTATGACAAAATGTTCCTTTTTATCTCTGAAAGATCTGCCTCAGGCCTGAAATGAGCCATTTCTCTAAGAATCCCTGTTTTTTTCTAGTAGCAAATAATATTTCAAGACCACAATCCAGGTAACAGACATCCTTCCTGCTACTAGTTGATCAAAGTATTGTTTTAGAAAAAGTAAAAACAACGTTAAGATTCACTTCCTATTTATGGCCATAAATCTCAATTTGGCACTCTTTTAAAAGGTTTATTTATTTAAGTAATATCTACACCCAATATGGGGCTTGAACTCACGACCGCAAGATCAAGAGCCACACATTCATCCATCTAAGTCAGCCAGGCATCCCAAATTGGCACTCTTCTTTTGCCAAGTTTACCACCCTGATTTCCTAGCAAATTCAGTTCAGCAGTCTCTGAGAGGGCCATTCACACTCTCGCTTTCCCCTTACCTCCTACACTCATCTCCCTCTAACTCTCAGCTGATCACCCAACCTTACATTTCAAACAGAAATAGATGCAATAGGGTGAAAACTACCTCATCTTTCTAATAGAAACTTCCACTAACCCATCTGCATCTTTTAAAATAGATTTTATTGTTTTGATCAGTTTTAGGTTCACAGCAAAACTGAGAAGGTACAGAGATTTCTCATAAACTTCCTGCCTCCCCCCCACATGCCTACCCAATCCCCGCCACCCTGCCCCACCACCACTGACAACATCCTTCACACTACAGTGGACACTAACACATCATTACCACCCAGAGTACATGGTTTCCATTAGAATTCACTCTTGGTGTAGTACATTGTGTGGGTTTAGACATATTTATAGTAATATGCAGCCACAAGTATAGTATCATACAGAGTATATTCACTGCTCTGAATGCCCTCTCTGCTCTATCTATTTATCCTTCCCTCTCAAGCCCCCAGCAACCAATGATCTTTTCAGTCTCCAAAGTTTTCCCTTGTCTAAAATGTCATATATGTGAAATCATACAGTTTGTAATCTTTTTTTTCAATTAGAAAAAATGTCTCTCCTTGTCTTTTTATAGCTTCACAACTCATTTCTTTTTAACACTGACTAATATTCCATTGTCTGGATATACCACAGTTTGTTTACCCATCCACCTATAACAGACATATTAGTTGCTCCCAAGTTCTGGCAATTATGATAAAGCTGCTAAAAACATCTGTGTGCAGGTTTTGGTGCAGACATAAGTTTTTAATTCCTTTGGGTAAATATCAGGAATGCAACTACTGGGTTGTATGGTAAGAGTAGGTTTCGTTTTGTAAGAACTCACAACCTCTCTTTCAAAGTAGCTCTATCATTTTGCATTCCCGCCAGCAATGAATAGAGCTCCTATTGCTCCATATCCTGACCAATACTTGGTGTTGCAGTGTTCTGGATTTTGTCATTCCAATAAATGTGTAGTTGTAACACATTTAAATAAAGTATAAAACTTTTGTTTTAGTCTGTCTTTCCCTGGTGATGTGAAATGTGGAGTATCTTTTCATGTGCTTATTTGCCATCAATATATCTTCTTTGGTAAGGTGACTGTCAAGGTCTTTGGCCCATTTTTAAACTGGGTTATTTCCTTATTGTAGATTTTTTAAGAGTTATTTGTATATTTGGGATAATAGTTCTTTATCAGATATATCTTATGCAAATATTTTTTCCCAATATGTGGCTTGTCTTTTCATTCTCATGACACTGTATTTTTTTAAGTAAACTCACTGCCCAATGTGGGGCTTGAACTCATGCCCCAAGATTTAGGGTTGCATGGTCTACCAACTGAGCCGGTCAGGCACCCCAACAGTGTCTTTCAGAAGGCAGAAATCTTCTGAAAAGTCTAAATTTTGTCCTCTACCCTTGTCTCTTCAGAGCAGTGTCCTTCAAAGACTGATGTATTCTTACCATCTCTATTTTTCTTACCTCCTATTCTCTCTTCAATCTACTAATAAGGCTTTTCTCCCTCACTGCTCCACCAAAACAACTCTTATCAAAGTCACTAACATCTGACTACAGGCAAAGGTCAACACTCAATTCTCATCTTACTTGACTTCTCAACTGTGTTTGACATGGCTTTAAATAGCATGTTCATAATGATGACTCTCAGACTTCTGTCTTTAACATAGACCACTTCCTTGAACTCCAAACTGTATATTTAGCCAACTACTTAACTCCTGTAATCATTCAGTCCTCAACTCACAGCTGAGTTCCTCAGACAGAACTTTTCTGATAACAGCAATTTAAGTACCTCCATGCTAACATTTTGATCATCTTCACAATATTTCCAAGTATCCGAAACAATATTTTTTCACGTTCACTACCTGTCTCCTCCTTGCCACCCCCCCCCCTCCGTCAGTGTGTGGCGAGTTCCTTAAGCACAGATTCTATTTTTCTCACATTTGGAACCCCAATGCCTTTAACTGTGCTGGCACATTGTATTTGTCCAACAATGCATGCTGACAATAGTACTGAGAAAGTAAGGCTTCTATAATCAAAAATTTTTAAAGTGAAGAAAACATGAAATAAACCCAGATTTACACTGACTTACTAAATGACCAAAAATTATAGGATGATAGTAAGTGCTATGGGCAGATTACTAATGGTTGTCTGACTCAACAAAAATATTAAGTATAAGTTGGCACTAAATTATATATTTTCCTGGTTTTTGGGTTTTTTTTTTGCTATTTCACATGAATTTATTTTGTTTCTCCAAAATAAAAATAAGCTCTGTATTAGTTACATATTTTTTTTGGGTCCCTGTCATATCCAACTATGTAATCAACAAGATCTCAATGAATTATTCTAAAATTAAAATGAAATATATTTGGACTTTTTAAACAAGGCAATTTTGTTGAATTATCTAAAATGTTCTTGGCGATATACCATTAAGTAATATTTCTTGGGAACTTGTTAGTTATCCAAGGTTTTCGAAGCACCGCTAGTCTCAGGAAATAGTATCTTTTTAAGAAAAAAACAAGAGGGACAATTAATGATACTAAAATTTACCTCAATATAGTGCCAAGATTTATTATACAAAAGATATAAGCACAATTTTCCTGGGAGAGCCGTCTGACCACCTGTAATCGCTTGTACTGAGCAGAGATTCGTTTGTGGCTAAAGTGCTTATTCTTACAGAGAGCTCAATACATGAAGGATTTGTAATGTCCCACCAAAGTCAAACATTTTGGGAGAATAATTTGCAAATTATTATTTTTACTTCATGTAATATCTCCTTGATCAGAAAACTTATAAGAGCCCCAAAAGTCACCAGGACATGACTCATACTTGCTGGTACAGAGTTGAATATAAAACATTAATCCTCAATATATACATATAGTTACATATATATAAAATGAAAACTTTAGAACAGGTTATTTATCAATAATATCCTTAAATAAATGAAATTTCAATAACACTTCTCCACCCATGTTTTTGTTGATCAATTTGTTATAATGTTTAATTTTTATTCAAAGTATATTAAATATGGCAATTAAAATACTCATGCTTTTGTCTATTTTATGTTAGAAATAAAATAATTTCAAAATGTGGTTCATTTCTTCATGTATATACTTCAAACTTTTCTCATAACCTTTAACACTGAATAAATTACACTCTCAAAAGAGATTTATAAGATGAGATAATATTCTTACTTCTTCATGTTGCCTCAGATAAATCCCTAATGAAGTTAATTTCATATCAAAATAGAATTCAATTTCTAACATGCAAGTCTATTATAATTAGACTTCTATTTTCTTCTGGAAATTAGTTCATGACCCTGCTCTGACCCCATGGAGAAGGCAACCACTCTACAATTTTCTGTAGGAATTCTCTCTTCAATTACAGAAGCTCATTTTACTATCTTTTGAAATAAGAAAATTAGACCCCATATTTTTCACAAATTGTGAGTATGCACTAGTGAGTCCTGGAAGTCAGCCCAAAGTGGGGTCATATCAGCAGATCTGAGCTAATGGGAAAATGAAGTGCTCAAGAAAGCTAAGTTCATGTAAAATGTAGGTCTAATCAGGAAATACCTAGGATAAAGGTGTAGACTTAGGAGTCACATGCCTACAGGTGGTGAAAAGAGTAGAATATGGGATGAGCACCCGGGGTTATACATAGGGGATGAATCACTGGAATCTACTTCTGAAATCATTATTGCATTATATGTTAACTAACTTGGATGTAAATTAAAAAATAAATAAATAAAATTTTCAAAAAACCTGTCTCAACTAAAAAAGAAAAGAAAAAGAGTAGAATAGGTTGCTAAAGGAGAAAGAAGTGAAGGCCAAGGGGAAAACATTACGAGTTAGTACCTACAATAAAAGAATGACTGAGAAGAGAACTAGAAAAAAGGAAAGAAGGCAGGAAGGAAAAAAGGGAAGGAGAGAGAGAAGAAAGGGAGGGAAGGGATAAGGGAGGAAGGGAAGAAAAGAAAAAAGGAAAAGAAAGGAAAAAAAGGAAAAAAGAAAGGAAAAGAAAAGAAAACAACTTAACAGGACAACCAATGTTTCTAAAGCCAAGGGAATTCAAGGGAGGGCAGTGTTAAGAAGGCATGGATCAATATTTAAAAATTTGCGGGCACCCTCCTATACTGTTGGTGGGAACGTAAACTGGTGCAGCCGCTCTGGAAAACAGTGTGGAGGTTCCTCAGAAAACTATCCATAGAACTCCCTTATGACCCAGCAATAGCACTGCTAGGGATTTACCCAAGGGATACAGAAGTGCTGATGCATAGGAGCACATGTACCCCAATGTTCATAGCAGCACTGTCAACAAGAGCCAAAACATGGAAAAAGCCTAAATGTCCATCACCTGATGAGTGGTATATATACACAATGGAGTACTACATGGCAATGAGAAAGAATGAAGTCTGGCCATTTGTAGGAAAGTGGATGGACCTTGAGGGTGTCATGCTAAACAAAATAAGTCAAGCAGAGAAGGACAGATACCATATGTTTGCACTCATAGGTCTAACAGGAAAACAGGAGAAACCTAATGGAGGACCAGGGGGAGGGGAAGAGGGAAAGCGAGTTGGGGAGAGAGAGGGATAAAAACTTGAGAGACTATTGAATACTGAAAATGAACTGAGGGTTGAAGAGGGAGGGGGGAAAAGAGGTGGTGGTGATGGAGGAGGGCACTTATGGGGAAGAGCACTGGGTGTTGTATGGAAACCAATTTGACAATAAACTATTAAAAAATTTTTTTAATTTGTTTTTAAGTTTTTATTTATTTTTGAGAGAGGAGAGAGAGACACAGCATGAGCAGGGGAGGGTCAGAGAGAGAGGGAGACACAGAATCTGAAGCAGGCTCCAGGCTCTGAGCTAGCTGTCAGCACAGAGCCTGACGCAGGGCTCGAACCCACGAACCGTGAGATCATGACCTGAGCTGAAGCCAGACGTTTAATCGACTGAACCACCCAGGCGCCCCAGGCATGGATCCATATTAATTTCCTGTAGTAAATACGTAGAAGAATTAAGAATTGTCTTTTTTCCTGAACTATTTGAGAGTCAAGTAGCCAATATGATGTCTCGTCACTATCAATAATTTAGTGCATTTCCTACAAACAAAAAATACTCCTAAATAATTACAATAAAAAAATTAATACTGACACGTTACTACCATCTGATTCTCAGACACCATTCACATTATACCATTTGTCCCAATATGTCCCATGTAACAAAAGTCCAGTTCAAAATCCTATGTTGTACTTAGTTGTCATGTTTTTTTGGTCTTCTTCAATGTGGAACATTTCCTCGGCCTTTTCATGATTGTCATGACCTTAATACTTTTAAAATTACAAGTCAGTCTTTTTGTAGAATGTCCGTCAGTTTAGGTTTGTGTCATATTTCCTCATGACTAGATTCATATTATACCTATACTGCAATGACAAGAACATCACAGAAGTGATACTGGCTTCTTCTCATGCATCCTATCAGATGGCATTGTTCCTGGTTTGTCCCATTATCAGTGATATTCACTCTGATCACTTGATTAAGGTGATTATCTTCCAGGCTTCTTCCCTGCAGAGTTACTCTTTGTTCCCTTTGTAACTAACAAGCATCTTATGAGATGATTCTTCAAAACTCCTGCTTCTCTGTCCAATTTTCAATTTATTTATTGATATCAATGTGGGTTCCTGTTCATTACTTTATGCGATAGGTTTTAATCAGCAGCCAATATTTATTTGATGCTCAAAATTTCCCAGATTTCGCCAGCGGGAACCCCTTCAAGTTGGCTGCTTTGTCCTTTTGACATAAATCCATCATTCGTTGAACACTTCCTTACTTTCTGGTACAGATATCCTCAGCTCATCTTTTATTTATCCTGGCAGAGTCCTGGAATCAGTAATTTCTCTAAGAAACTCTGCTTCCTTTTGATGGAAACAGTACTCAGATCTGAGTGCTAGGCGTGCTCATTGTTACTGGGGTATTGCTGTTCCTAAAACAACTCATTGGACAGGAAAAGAATATATGTATGTACATACATACTTCATACATGTATGTGTATACACATGTGCATGTATAGATACATGTATGCACTTCTATAGCTATGTGTTTATATACATACATATATACACACTTACACATTTCTATACCTATCTATACATATGTATACGTTCACACTAATACCCTCAATTCCAATTCAACACCAAAGGGCTCATTCTAGTGTTCTCCCTTCAGTTTTCACACTTATAACAACTTTCTCCTATAGTGAAAAACCTAGCTCCCATTATGCTTAATATATTTATTTACTTAACCAGTCCTCCTGTATGAAACCAATCCTGTCCCCTTTCCTGTGCAGACACCCTGCTCAATTCACTAAAGCTCCAGTCTCTGGAGTAAATAGCCCTCCTGCACAGGTGCCCCCTCCATCCTCTGGGGCTCTAACACCCAGCAGCGGGCCACCCTCCTACAAGGACTCTCCCTTTAACTTGCTTGGCTCTCACAACCTGACTCAGGCTGTCCTTCAGGCTGCCCTTCTGTGTGGGTGTTCTTAACCCTGCCCAGGCTCCAAAACTCCATGCTGGGCTCCCACAATTTTATTTTTTTTAATTTTTATTTATTATTTTTGAGAGAGAGAAAGAGAGAGAGAGAGCAGGGGAGGGGAGGGGCAGAGAGAGAGGGAGACACAGAATCTGAAGGAGGCTCCAGGCTCTGAGCTGTCAGCACAGAGCCGGACAAAGGGCTCGAACTCAAAGACCATGAGATCATGACCTGAGCTGAACTTGGACATGTAACCAACTGAGCCACCAGATGCTCCCCCACCCTTTTTTTCAATATGGTCTCCATCCTTTTAATTAGAGACTGAAGCACCATGAAGTAGAGGATGCAGCCAGATTGCTGCTGTCACCTCTGAGAAACATGACGAAACTGACACTAGATGTATAGAAAGAAGCTATAATTATCCTCTGCTGCTGGAGGAATACCAACTTCGAGCACATCGTTACAGATTAAGGAATTTCATCTTGGAAGTATTTCCATTTCCATGTCCCCTGCTCATCACACTTGTGGAAATTATTTTCCTAATTGATTATTTTACACTTTTGCTTGTTGTAGTTTCTCATTTGTATGTGGTGAGAGAATCCTTTCAGATTTCTTACATTGCTTTTATGCACACAAAATCCTGTATCATCAATTAATTA
Organism: Helogale parvula; assembly: GCA_004023845.1. Lineage (NCBI taxonomy): Eukaryota > Metazoa > Chordata > Mammalia > Carnivora > Herpestidae > Helogale > Helogale parvula. The sequence goes on from PJEM01013696.1 coordinate 33,781, forward strand.
CTTCCTCTATGCTACCTTTTTCCTTTAAAAATCGTTCTAAAATTTCAGTATATTCTGTGATACGAGAATTTAATATCCCACTTCATACTTTTCCAAATATCACACTTTTGCTGTTACTATACTTCGACCTCATTAATGTCTCTTGTCTTTTGACACCTGCTTTTATTTTTTCCCTACAAATTATCAGTCGATATTGAGTGAATTTCCTTCTTTTTTTTAATATTTATTTATTTTTGAGAGAGAGAGACAGAGTGAAAGCAGGAAAGGGGCAGGGAGAGAGGGAGCCACAGAATCCAAAGCAGGCTGCAGGCTCCAAACTGTCAGCACAGAGCCTGATGCAGGGCTCATACTCACAAACCGTGAGATCATGACCTGAGCCGAAGTCAGTTGCTTAACTGACTGAGCCACCCAGGCACTCCATGACTGCATTTCCTTCTTAATTCAGCTAGGTTCTGTCCATCCCAGCAAATAGTCTTAACACCCTTGCTTTCTTCTCTTTTCATCACACCATTTCTGAAAACCTCCAAATCTAAATCAATCCATTGGCTTTTCTTTTCCTCAAGCCCTAGGGCCTGTCAATAGGCATTTTTTTAATAGTTTATTGTCAAATTGGTTTCCATATAACACCCAGTGCTTCTCCCCACAAGTGCCCCCCTCCATGACCATCATCCCCTCCCTCCCTCTCCCTCCCCCCTTCAGTCCATGGTTCCTTTTCAGTATTCAATAGTCTCCCTTGATCTGTGTCCCTCACACAATCCCCATCAAAGTTGCACCAGCATTCTTCTCAAAGCTAGAACAAACAGCTCTAAAATTTGTATGGAACCACAAAAAACCCCAAATAGCCAAAGTAATATTGAAGAAGAAAACCAAAACGGGAGGCATCACAATCCTAGACTTTAGCCTCTACTACAAAGCTGTGATCATCAAGACAGCATGGTTTTGGCACAGAAACAGACACATAGACCAATGGAATTGAATAGAGAACCCAGAACTGGACCCACAAACATATGGCCAATTAATCTTTGACAAACCAGGAAAGAGTGTCCAATGGAAAAAAGACTGCCTCTTCAACAGGTGGTGTTGGGAGAGCTGGACAGCAACATGTAGAAAACTGAAATTAGACCACTTTCTGACACCATTCACAAAAATAAACTCAAAATGGATAAAGGATCTGAATGTGAGACAGGAAACCATAAAAACCCTTGAGGAAAAGGCAGGAAATAGCCTCCTTGACCTCAACCTCAGCAATTTCTTCCTCGACACATCCCCAGGCAAGAGAATCAAGACCAAAAATGAACTACTGGGACTTCATCAAGATAAAAGCTTCTGCAAGGCAAAGGAAACAATCAAAAAAACTAACAGGCAACCAACAGAATGGGAAAAGATAGTGGCAAATGGCATATCAGATAAAGGGCTACTATCCAAAATATACAAGGAGCTCACTAAACTCCACAGGCATGTTTGAATAATGTTTGAATGATGTTTGAAAAGGGCATTCAATCAGGTGTGTTAGATCCATTAAAACCTCAGGTCTCCTATCAAGAGATAAATAGACAAAAAAGATGTGGTACCTATATACAGTGAAATATTCAGCCATAAAAAAATAATGAAATCTCGTCATTTGCAATGATATGGATGGAGCTAGAGAGTATAATGCTAACTAAGTTAGTCAGAGAAAGATAAATACCACATGATTTTACTCATATGTGGAATTTAAGAAACAAAACAAATGAGCAAAGGGAAAAAACAAGAGAAACTAACCAAGAAAAGACTCTTAACTATAGAAACAAACTGATGGTTACCAGAGGGAAGGTGGCGGGGGGGGAATGGGTGAATAGGTGATGGGGATTAAGAGTATATGCCATGATAAGCACTGAGTAATGTATAGAATTGTTAAATCACTGTATTGTGCACTTGATACTAATACAACACCCTATGCCAGATATTGTGGAATTTTAAGATTAAAAAAAAACAATTAAAAAAAAATCATGGTCTCTCCAGTGTCAGCTAGGTCCTCACAACTTAACATGACTTCCTTAAGTGTCTTCTGTTGGCTACTCTTAGATTACCTGTTAAAGCTACTTTGTATTTCTCCTGTTCCCCATTCCCACGCCTCTACACTATCATCAGAGGAGCACACTGTTTTTCCTGAACTCTGAGGAAAGTTTCAGCTTCTAGCTATCTACCTATAAACTTCCTTCCATTATTCATCGGTGAGTCAAGTGTCAGGATCACTGTCCTCTGGTCTAGTTTACCTTCACGCTATCACCTTCTGGCCACTTAGTCTTCGTTATTAAATGCTGGCATTCTCCAGGTTCAAAAAAGTTCTCTTTTTCACTCTAAGACACAGTGAAGGCTGAGAGACTCTGCTTTGTTCTCCCCACTTCACTTGTGAAGTCCTCTTTGCCTCAGCTGCAGCTGAGTGTCTGACCTATCTCCCTTTTCAGTCTCATCTTTGTTTTTGGCATTTGATCAACTACTTCAGCCTGAGAACTATCTAGTTTTCAACTCTGGATGATCTTTTAGGGATTCATTTAGGCATCCCTCCAATACCTCCAGCTCCTCTTCATGGCCAGGCTAGCCTCTAATTGCTTATCAGAGGCAGTTCAAGTGTTACCTCCTCTTGGAACTATTTCCTGACCCACATTCAAGCTGAGTTGGAACCTCTCTGCAATCCCACAGAACCTTGCTGTTTTTCTTTATTATAACATTTATCATATTTGTCATATAGTTTTTCACTTCCTTATGTCTGTCCTACCAGATTATGAACTCTTAAATTCAGGGGTTCTGCTTTTCTTACAGAAAGAAAAGAAGGAACTAGGGAGTTTATAGAGAGAACATAGGTCAGGAGAAAAGAAGGTAGTTCAGATATGATTATGGCACCAGTTGACCCAATGGTGGCTAACACACCAGCACCAAAATCACCCCCAAACCTGGACTGGAGAACACTCAGGAGCTATGTGGCCAACGTATATACTTCGGAGGGAGAGGTATTCTGAAAATGACAAGATTAAGGAACAGATAAAAGAAATCAAAATATAGGGAGAAAGTCCCTGGGAAAGTATAGCAAGAACAAGAGCCAATGCCCAGTTCCAGGACGTGGAATACTGGGAGCCCAAGAGATGAGCATGTGAGATCTCAGTGTTAATTTGGGAGCCACAGATCTTAATGACAGCAAAGATCTGAGAAATTAGGGGGGGACCAAAGCCACTAGGTCTGAGGAAGAATCATGGTTGTTAAGAATACACTAGCCGAGGGGATGGGCCAAGATGGCGGAGTGGAAGGGAGCTCTGTAAACTCCGTCCGCCCCATCTACTGAACTGAGAGGGATATTGCTCTCATCTGCAAGAGCGGAAGGAGAAAATAAGGACCCCAGAAAGAAGGGAACTTCAAGGATACCTGAGTCAGTGCGGGCGAACGGGGGAGATCTGAAAACGGGCCAGCCCGGGATGGGCAGGGGAGGCAAGATCCCCAGCCCAACGTGGGGGAAGCGCACGGAGCCAGAGAGACAAAGGGAAGAGACAGGGGAGCGCACCTCCCAGCTTTTCTCCCGGCGGCGGCGGAGTGCAGCCGCGCCGGGGCGAGCAATTTGAACTTCGTTTTGGGAACAGGACCACGGACCACATTTCCACGGCGCACCTTGCCCCCTGCACGGACTGCGTGAATCCCGGGTGCCCACAGGAAAAAATAGGGCCCGCACCTACGCGACCTCCGACACGGAGTCGGGGGCAGGTGGAGGCCTGGGCGCGCGCTTAAATTTCAGGAGCTCCCAGCTCATCTCCAACAGCGCACAGCGCCTTGAACAACAGCTATCTATCGGAAACCAAGAGAGACTCAGGTTTTTTTGTTTGTTTGTTTGTTTTTCCCCTTTCCCCCATTGCAATTGCGATCTTGGCTGGGGGTGGGGACTCCGCAATTGAGTCTGTGAAGGTGCGCACTTCACCTCCTGCTGCTCATTTTGCCTCAGGGAGGGGCGGAGCCTCTGAGAATAGCCTCCAAGACCTACCACAACAAACCACGCCTATCCACCAGGGGGAGCTGCTGCTGCTTTTTTTTTTTTAATATAAAAAAAATTTTTTTTCTTCACCTGTTTTGTACTTATTTCTTTGTCATTATTACCTTTTTTCCTTTTTCTTTATCCAATTCTTTTAAATTTTACTCATTTTCTTTTCTCCTTTCTCCCTTACTGTTGCACCTTCTTGCAACCCAGATATATTCTCCTGTATCTCATCCTTACCTCTCCCCTAAACTGGTCATACACTTTTAAACGGTCTACTGTCCTTTGTTGTCACCGACCCCCTTTTATATATATATATTTTTTTCCTTTTCTTCTTCCTCTTTTCTTTTTATTTTCTCTTCTTCTCTTCTTTTCGTCTCTTTCCCTCCTATTTTCTTTCTTTTCTCTCCCCCCTGTAATGTGTTTCTTTATTTGATTTGTATGTGTATATGTGTGCTTCTGTTCCCTCTGTATTTGTCAGTCTGTTTTCCTTCTTAGGATTACACCAAGAAACAAGCCAAAGTGTGCAAGAAGGCGAGTCACAAATATTGCAGAGTAGGGAAATAAAATACTCACAGGCACAACAAGAGAAACTGAGAGACATCATTAAGAGAATATTTCCTGAAAAGGCAGGCCCTGGACAGTCAATAAGCCTCCCTTAACAGAGAAATATTAATACGTGCACAGAGCACAGCGAGCTTTCTAAAGGTGACAAGAAACAGAAAAATAGCAAAAATGACAAAACGAAGAAACTCTCCCCTGAAGAACTTCCCGGAGCAAGTCACAGCCACAGAACTGCTCAAGGCAGATCTAGACAACATATCAGATCAAGAATTTAAAAAGCTTGTCATAAGATTAATCGCTGTGGTTGAGAAAAGCATCAAAGAATCAACTGATGAGTTAAAAAAGGCAATAGGTGAGGTGAATAACAAACTGGAGGCAGCCACCTCAAGGATTGACGAGGCAGAGAGAAGAATAGGTGAATTAGAAGATATAGTTATAGCAAAAGAGGAAGCTGAAAAAAAGAGAGAGAAAGTAATCCAGGAGCAGGAAAGGAGAATTCGAGATCTGAGTGATACAATCAAACGGAACAACATCCGGCTCATAGGAATTCCTGAAGAAGAAGACAGAGAGAAAGGGCCTGAAGGGATACTTGACCAAATTATAACTGAGAATTTCCCAAATCTGGGAAAAGAAATGGACATTCAAATTCAAGAGGCACAAAGAACCCCCTTAAGACGTAACTTGAATAGGCCTTCAGCACAACATATCATAGTGAAACTGGCAAAATATAAAGATAAAGAGAGAATCCTGAAAGCAGCTAGGGAGAAAAGGGCCCTAACATACAAAGGGAAACCTATCAGAGTGGTTACAGACCTATCTAATGAAACCTGGCAGGCCCGGAAGGAATGGCAGGAAATCTTCAACATGATGAGCAGAAAAAACATGCAGCCAAGAATCCTCTACCCAGCAAGTCTGTCTTTCAAAATAGAAGGAGAGATAAAGGTTTTCCCAAATAAACAAAAATTGAGAGAATTCATGACCACCAAACCAGCCCTACAGGAAATCCTAAGAGGGACTCTATGAGGGAAAGATCGCAAAGAATACAAGGTGCCAGAGACACCACTATAAGCATGAATCCTAGGGAGAACACAATGACCCTAAACCCACATTT